>JARHVA010009161.1:0-222500 GCA_037957365.1 Torreya grandis | reverse complement strand
TTAAATTTTCATAAAGATAAATTTAGATTATTTGATCTACATGCAAGGACAAAAAAAAAGTTTCATATAAGAGGACAATGCAGTAATTTGAAGGAAAAGAAAGTTTCTAAGTAAATCTTATTGAAAATTTATAAGACAGAGGGAGATAGGAAGAAGAAGGAAAATGGTAGGGATTTGGAGAAAAGTAGAGGAAAAAGATAATAAGTTTAGTAACCATCATAGATGTAGGTTTTGTAATTTAATTTCTAGTATAAATAAATAAATGTATACTACTTTAAATCTAGTTATGCCTTATCTTTTAAAGGAAATGTTTTCATCTAATTAGAACTATGTCTTTCAACATCTCTTTTTTATTAAAAATAAATATTATTTAATCTTGAGTCTCTTAGATAAACTAGTGTTATGGGAAATAACTAGAGTTTCATTTTAGTGAGTCAATGACTTATTCCTCCTACTTTTTGTGTTATGATTAATAAATAAATTCAATAGGAAGCTCTACACACACACACACACACACACACACACACACACACACACACACACACACACACACACACACACACACACACACACACACACACACACACACACACACACACACACACACACACACACACACACACACACACACACACACACACACAATGCCTAGCTTGAAATTATATAGCATTGAGGTTATATTAAGCACTGAGTTAAATAAAATTAGAACTAGAGTGTAATTATATGCTGGTTGAGCATTAAAACACAAAATTAGAGGCTTTCATGTGCTTATGTGGTCTTAAACGATAGTCCTCTAAGTATATGTTTAGTTAGGTTCTCCTGGAGTTAATTCATAATGCCTTTGTATAAATTGCTTCCCAATTTCAATAATCTACATCTCACTTTTAACTAATATGTACCACAATTAAGGGCAGTGCATTAAAACACCATTGACATTCTTTTTATCATTTCTAAACCTATAATGATATTGTTTTGGGTAGTGTCATATTTTTTTAGGAATGTGTTGTATTTCATTAAGACTCCATTTTGCTTCGAATTAGATTCTGAAAGTATAAATCACCTTATTAAGAGGATATTGGAGGGCATCTTAAGAAAATGACTTAGTTAACATTAAATTGAATTGTTGGATATCATTTATGAATCTCCCAACCTATAATAGTAGTGTCGAGCATAAATAATTTAGTGATTGATTATTAAATCATATCAATCATGGTTGAGAATTACTATTAAATCACTGAGTTTCTTCCTTAAGGTTGAGTCATATATATTTTACTCAATCATCTAAAAGAGAGATGCTAGACATTAATTTAATTATTATAACTAAGTATATAAATTTGGATATTGTTATTTACATGGGTAATATGGTTGTGCAAAGTAGTTAGGTTAGATAGTGAAATGCCTTGTGTACTTTTCAAATTCCATTTATATAATCAAATCACTAAGCCTTTTATTTATAACTAAATAGTAACTAAAAATGCTAGAAGTCCCATTTAATATAAAATTCAATCTTTAAAATAAATATAGTCATTTATAAATGGAAAATGATGTTTATATTTCAACTTGTGTATATAAAAAAATTTGGAAAACATCTAAATTTAGATGGCCCTTTTATTGTTATATGATTAGAGTCTTAATTCTTTGGCTTTATTTTGATTATAACCTATGCTTTACAATATTACCCAGCATCCCTTTTAATTGCTAAGTCAATTGAGTCAATTTTCTAAATAGTTACAAATGGAATGCAAATATGTTTATAAATAGTATGGTGTTTATAAATTAAATCACCAAGTCATTGATATTGTTGAGTTATATTGAATGTTTGGTGGAACTTTATTTACCTCAGATTTCCATATTGTATTTTGAATGGGAAGAGTATTTTTAATAATGAACATGATTATCATGAGATCCATATAGGGATATAGAATAATTATTTATTAGAAAATAAGTATTTAAGCTCTTAGAAACAACTGAATATTTGAGGTATTCAAATAGAAGTATATTTATATTTGGGATTATGATTAAATAAATTATTAAGACCTTAGATAAAATTTCTTTATTTTAAGTATCAGATTGACAATAAAAATAAAATATAGGAAATGATTATTCTCAAACCTTATCTCGATCCTTTATTCTGCAATAAATAAATTATTGGACTTTAGTCAATCCATGTTTTTATGTGACTATTTATCCTTGTAAACCAGTTATGACTATGTTTAGAGTTACATAGTTTTAGAAATGTCACTATGATTTGGATAAACTATAGCAAAGATTAGAATCTTCTATTATTATGAAATTATACATCTTTTTGTGTAATATTATATCCTCAATTGGTATAATCACATGATCTAAGTCTTTATATTTTCTTAGAATGTTAGTGGAGATAATTAGTATGTCTATAACACCACAGTGTATGCAAACATGATGGCAACTAGTAGTGTCATGTAGAGATGGAAACTTGTGTGCAATATATTTTGTGTAAATATTATATGTGCAAGTGAATAGATTTTTATATAGCTATCATGTCATGATGTGTGTCTCAAGATATGTTTTCATTTGATTATTATTTTTTAGTGTAATCATGTACTTTCTTTATTATTATGTTTGAGTGTAAAAATGTGTTCATGTTTAAGTAGGAAACTCATGCATGATGAGATATGATAGTATAGGATGTCATAGAATTATATAGTATTAAAAGTAATTAAATGGTACATATTATATAAACTCACACCTAAATATACATATAGGTATTGGTTTTTACTTTAAAATATGTATTGTAGTATTTGGTAGGATATCATTTAGGTATGCATGCAACTTGATAGTGAAAACAAATATTAAGATATATTTATATGTATTTTATGATTTTTTTGTTATAATCATGCTTTTTTTAATATGAATGTATGTTCCCATGTTTATGTGATTACTTAGTGTAATTGATTATGAGAAAACTAGTAGTTGTACCTTAGAACCTTGGACTATGATGATATGGGTTATCATGTGGATTACTATTTGGATCTATTGTATTAATTTTGAATTTGTAACTTTATATGGATATGAAACATACTCAGGTGGTATGAACCATAGGCTTTATTCCTATGTGAGTTATATTAATGCCTGATTCATTCATGCATGGTTCAATTAAAAGTATTCAGTGATTTTTCTTATGTGAATATCTTATTTTCTCCTTATTTAACTTGTGATGTGATATTATTTCATGGAGGAAGAAATTTTTATGAGTTTTTAATTATATATTATGTTATATATATATTAGAATTTTCATTTAATATGCTAATATGTAGTGAGATGGGTTCTACTAGCCTAGGTAGCACCACCAGTGCAGGATAATACAACCAAGTGTTGTGTGTTAAATTGATCAATCTAGTGATCAAATATTATTTAAAAACTTGGACCAAGTATTTCACAAGTTTGATTTGCATGTTGTGGGATATCATGTTAGAAATGTTTTTATGGTACACTACATGTTTTTAGAAATCTTACAATCACATGGGATACTAGCACATATCAATAGATTCTTACACCTTTTTATCTCACTATTCATGAAGGGAGGGTCATTTCCTGATAGGGGTTTATGTATGGGATCATTAGTTTTTGGTTCATGTGGTAAAACACTCAGATGATGCTCTCCCTCCTCCACTGTAGTACTACTTGAAGATGATGCTTGAGATTATTTGGGATACATTAATTGGCATGAATCAATATATGAAGAATATGGTATCCATTATTTTATTAGGCTATATAACTAAAGGAATGTAATTATATTATGTACTTATATATTTGACTAGTAAATGCTGTATTATCATACTAGCTGTAGTTGTGTCCTATTGTATTTAATTTCTATGAAGTTGTATAAGAATTATATGTAGTATTAGAAGTATAAGTATTATTATTATTAATTATGTTATAGATGTGTTATATTATTTATTTTTTGGAATGAATGTAAATTGTCAGTGATAAAAAAATCTATTGTTTTTTCTAAGTACAAATTGAGGGGTTTTAATAATGCACAAGCTCAAGTAGTGAAGAAGCTCTCATGGACATGCCCTTAGGAAGTGGATCTTAATGTTGTTTTTGCAATGCAAAATTAGGTTAAATTCCATCAAGACATGAGACTATAGGAAGACCCTTGAGCATACTATGAGTGCTCAACTCATTCAAATATTTATAGTTCAAGTGTCCAAATCTCTCATGTCAAAGCCAAATCTCAGAATGGACATGAAAAACTAAACACATCCCTAAAGGAGGAGTATCATCAAAACCCTCAGAATAGTAAAGTCAAGATCTATGATCAACAATACCCTATGTAATGAGTGTATGTGTCTCAAACAAAGCTCAAATTTTAGTACCCTATGGTGTGAAAGTCACTATCTTTCCTTGATTAAAATGGCAAATTTGATACACTAAAATTAAAATAGAGGTGATGTATAGAAATTTTAATTCATCATTAATGCATCTACAATCTATTTTTATGTCACCCTTACCCTTTATAGAAATGAAGGAAGAATATACAACCTCAATATTGAAAGTCTAACTCAGACCAAGATATACAAAGGAATCTTTAGCATAAGTCATATGGTGTAAAGCACCAAAATTTAGAACCCAACTATCTAAAATAGGTAATTGTGATCTCCTGATAACATCAATTACTTTCCCATGCTCATGAGATGGTGGAGATATAGATCTTATGTTTCTTAATGACATTCCTTAATGCTTTCATTTTTTGAAACATATAGACTCTTCATGGATAGTCCCCCAACAATAGGAGTAAGATAGGTTAGACTTATTCTTGGATTTGAAAGATGGTTTGGGTTTAGATGAAGTATTGTTGGTGGGCTTAGGTGTATTTTAAGGTGAGGAGGAGTGTTTTTATTTTTACCTTTAGATTTCCCCTTAGAATTAGGATGTGAGGCCATTAATGACTTTGGATAGGTGGAAGACTTAAGGTGAGATAATTTGGATTCATCCCTAGTGATAATATCACAAAATAACTCTAAATATGGCATTTTGAATATGGTATCTAATGCATCCATACTAGAGAAAAAGGTAGAAGCAAAGATTTGGAATGGGCCACTCAACTTAGGCACATTATTCATCCTTTTTATCTTGACCATTTGCCTTAAATTTTATTAATAAATGTTTAAAATTCATGAGATAATATACAATGGAAGTAAAGTCTTCTAGATTTAGTGAAGTAAAATCCACTTTAAGCTAAATCTCTCTCAAGTGGTTGACTTTACCAAACAACCATTTTAACTTAGTCTACATTTTAAATGGAGAATCAAACCCATAAAAATGTAATAAGATACTATCACTCATATGTCCCATAATGAAGCCCATGCATTCTTCAAACTCACACTGATACTAAAATTTTTCAAATTCTCATGTGAATTATGGATGTGTTTCATTCATTAAGGACTATAATCCTTTGCAATTTATGATTGTTTCCATTTGAGGTCTCCATGTGTGGTAATTATGTGTATTCAAAGTCTCATAATGGTCAACACCATAAGTAGAATCCACACTAACTAATAATCAAGAATCGAAAGAATGTAAAGGGTGTATAATATTTGGCACTAAGACAACCCCCAAAAGATTGTATTATAGGACCCCCCCCCCTCCCTCCCCAATTTTGTTACTTTATAAAATAGTGCATTTTTATAATTTAATGACACCAATGGATATATAATAATAATAAAAAAAAACATGCACTTTTGGAAAAATAGAACTCAAATCTGAGTTACAGTTCAAAAGATACGAGTGTTATGATTTCCCATAAAAATGAGTCAAAATAAATTAAAAAACACTACCAACTAGTTTTAGTGACCAAAGTGAAAAATAACATAGGTTTCTAACCACTATTGGAATTATAATTTTTCCATAGACTTATAAAATCCAACAAAAGTGAAAAATAACCAGTTGGGTGACCCTTATACACGTGCAAGCAAGCTAGACTTCCTCTTAAGATAAAATTTAACTTATTAAAAGAAATAATGTATGGAAAATCTTGTTTTGAGATAAGAAAAAAAGTTTACTATTGTGTTTTAGATCAAATACCTCCAAGAAGATACAAAAATATATCTTTTCAAAAAAAATGCCAAGGCTAGAAAAAGAATAATTTCTCTCTCCTCTCTCCTTTATAGATAGATGCTAAGACTTTTCTTCTAATGCTCAGCCAAAAAATAATGCTCAGATCTGTAATGCAGAAGTAAATCTCTTTCCCTTCATTAGAATTAAATATTTTTCTTACTTTGATGCCTAAGTCTAAAAACATAATACAATAGACCAAAAAATTAGATATGAAATGCCTTTAGAAAAGGATGCCAAAATAGAAATTTTTAAGCAGTATGATTTCAAAACTAAAAATTCAATGTAGATATTGGGTATAAAAAAAAGCTTTCAATGCATAGCAGTAGAAAACACTAGGTAAATTTGAAAGGTGACAACCTAGTCAACACTTGACTTATCTAAAATAATAACACCAAGGTAAATTATTAAAGCACCTTAGTTTAGATCTGAAAATGACTTAAAAGGTTTCAAGCATGATCTATAAAATGCCAAAGTTGTAGGCAAATCTAAGGATCAAAGGCAACACCAAAAATAGTTATTTGATATCTTATAGATCCAACACTTTGTCAATGAAAAAGATGCCAAGCCAAACTTTGAAAATCTGAGTAAAGATGCCAAAATGCAGATCTTAGAAAAAATACTAAGCTTAGCATAAGGATGCCTCTACCAAAAATGACATCTTTACCAAAAAGGATGCATCTGCTAAAAAGGGATGTCAAGCTAAAGATTTTAACTCCAAAGTTGAATATTTCAACACCAAACTTAAAGAATTCAATGCCAAATTTGAATGTTTCAATGTCAAAATTGAATATTTCAACATCAAGATGAAGATATTCAATTCCAAGATTGTAGATAGTGATGCCACTATGCAAATATTTTAAAAAAAACTAAGCTCTCTCCTCAGTCTAGGTAGATCTAATAATTACAAATAATAATAACCATGCCTTGCAAGATATATCAAATGACATCAAAAAATAAAAAAAGATGCTAACTTGAGTAACAAAATAAGATCTCAATGCCTTGGATAAAAAATAAGATGTTAAGATCTCCACGTTAGATCTTTGCCTCAAAAAAAGCTTCAAAATCTTTGAAAAGTCTAAAAGGGGAACCAAGATCTTCTTTCGTGTTGATATTCTATGCTTATATAATGACAAGAGGGAAGTGGAATAAAATTATGTAAATTTTAAGATTACATATGGTTGCAACATCTTTAGGGATCTAGTACCATGTTAAGAATGGTAAAGGCATTCCAACCCAATAAATTTGAAGTGTTGGCAACAAAACATCATAGGGAAGCTACATATATGAGATGAAAAATAAGGTAGATCATATATATTCAAAAATGAAGCATATAAAAAACATGCTAGTATAAATGAAGGCACTTGCATATATAGGAAAGGAAAAATACTAAAGCTGGCTAATGTGGGATAAAGCCTCACATGGGCAAACTCACTACAAGACAAAATAACTAACTAAAACACTATCAAACATGAGTAAACACATTAAATACATATTAAAACAATAAAAAACATATATCATAAGGTTTAAAATAGAAAAAAATTACAAATTTGTATGGATATGTACATCATCCATATTTTATTATTCTCAGTAGTACATCTATAGTGCATTAGGCTACCATTCTAAGATCCATAAATACTTGTTCAGGATAGTTTATAGTAGTTGGTTCCATTCAAATTTATAAAATCATGGCATTTAGGGTGATTTCAACAAATAAATTTCCTTCTATAATGGATAACTGTACCACTATACCTTATCATTAGGTCTTACTAACTTTTGTATACGTAGAATCAGTGTGGAATGGTTATGTTGACATGTTTTTTCCCTTTTGAAGATTTGTAGAAATTATTATATGGTTTTAAATAATTTTAAGGATCAAATTAATTATTTCACAACATATTTTATTTATATTAAGTTAGATATAATTTAGAACATTTATGAAATTCAATATTTTTAATTGAATATAATGTCTTGTGTGTTGATTTAATCATCAAGGTTTTTTTTTAAAAAAAAATTAATAAATCATAATTCTAATTTATTAGGTATATGGTATTTTAGTTGTATTAGACTAATAACCTTGTCATCCTATTGGGATAAAATAATAGTTTTTTTTCATATGCAACCCAATCCAAGAGAAATCAAGTATCAAAAAAGGGAAAAAAAGGGCCCAGTCACCAGGAAAATTAATAGGTAACATGGATGACAAAGAGGAGAAACCTGATATAATATATGAGATGAGTTATTTGTATCAAATAATCAGCCAAGATAAAAAAATACATGGAAATGAAAATTCAAATCACTCTAATTGAAACCATGGTGGGTATAGTAGAAGCCTTATTGTTGACCATTTTTTGCCCCTAGGCCAAAAATGTCAACACCTATAATTTAAAACTTGAATTATCATTCTTCCTAACTTGTTGATAGCTATATTGGTCTTGTGATGTACTCAAATGGTCTTTTGAGGTCTCATTAGCATTTTTTAAGGTTTTAACTTCTCTGAAGTGTCCTAGAGCCCTCAAATCTAACTTAGAGAATCCTGGGCCTATGTTGTTATGCCCTTAATCATTGGTGTGTCTAGGGATATGTGTGGCTAACTTGTGGCTTACATACCTCTTTTATATACTTGTTATATTTATCTATGTTCTTAGATAGGTCAGCCTATGAAATAACCTTGGCTAAGTAGACTATATATAGGAGGTAGTGGTTAGTCTTTATTCATTATGTTAAGTATTCTACTATTAGTTCATTATTGTGGAGATTTCCCCATTAAAGTGGCTTTGCTATATTATCCAATATTTTGTTTTGTTGTCAATTATTATGTGTGATCTCCCATATTTTCTTATTTTTTGTAATATAAAATCATTCTATCTAAACATCTAAGTAATTTCATTATAAGTGGTATCAAAACTTTGATATGGATAAGTTTCTTGTAGCATTTTTTTAGATATAGTGAGGTATGGCTTCTAGGAGTGGTTAGAGAAAAAAAACATAACTTGAAATATGAGAAGAATTAATTTTTTCATTGGAACAATATTTCTTGAAATGCTTTTTTTAAAAAAATATTTTAAAAAAGTCTAGAAAAAAAACATTTCCCTTTGCACAATTGCAGTCATTGGATTCATCTCAGTGATATGATCACAATGGTATATTATATCAGTACAATTTTTTGGTCCCAAAATATTTACCCTAGTACACAAAGGTATTCATTAGATTTATCTTAGTAAGGCAATCACAATGGTACCATCTCCTGGTACACCTTTTTTGGGGTAAAAACCCTCTTAGGGTTTGTATATGGCAAGTCCTAATACTTAGGGAAGAAAAGCGGGGCAAGAAACTCCTAAGACTCCTTTTACTGATGATATGGAATCTAGAACTTCATATCTAGTGATTTCTCAACTTCAATTGGAAATAAATAATCTAGTGAGGCATGGTGACTTTGTTACAGTCTAAGCTAATGTTTTAAGAATGCATGGAGAGATTAATGGGTTTCACAATGAAATGCATCATATCACTACACAATTGGCTGCCCTTACATCTTAGTTTCGGCCCAACAACTATCCACTTTAGCATTTAAATCCTCATCTCAACACCAAAAAGTCCCATGCTAGTATGAAACCAATCTTTCCAAAACTGGACATGCATAAGTTTGAGGGTAAGGATCCTCTCACCTAGATTACCCAAATTGAGAATTTATTTGAGCTACATCAAACCCCTAGTTCTTAGAAGGCGATAGTGGCATCTCTGTATGTGGAACCCGAGTAATTCATTTGGTATCATTGGTTATGTGATTGAAATAAAAATAATGGTGCTCCCATTACATGATCTATTTTTACTGAAGAATTGTTGGATCATTATCAAAATAATTCCTCTAAGAACTATTTTAGCCAACTAGCCAAACTATTGCAAATAGGAACTATGAAGGATTATATTCATTAGTTTCAAAATCTCTCTTTACAAGTGGAAAATATCACTGAGGAAAATTTGACTAATCTATTTTTGGGTAGCCTCAAAGATAGCATCCAATTCAAGGTTTGAATTTTTAACCAACATCTGTATCAGAAGCTATCCCTAGGGCATATATGGTAGAAGAAAAAGAGATGGTCAAAATAAAAACTTTCACTACTGGTCATGATCACACCTTTCTATCACCATTATTTCCATAACCCATCATATTAACACAATGAAAAATTGAGTAGAAGTGAGCCAAGGGTTGTGTTATGGCTGCAATAACAAATGGAACAAAGACCATCGTTGTGCTAAAAAAAAGTTGTTTTACATTGAAGGTGCTAATGATGATGAAGATGATGAAGTATATGGTGAGGATGTAGAAGGTCCTAAGGAGGAATATAAATACCCTTAGCCTACTATTTCTTGTCATGCCCTTTCAGGTATTATTACTCCCCAAACTCTTAAGGTGATGGGTTTCCTTAAGAAATAAAAGGTCACTATCTTGATTGATTCTGGGAGCACACACAATTTCATCAATAGTAAGTTGGTAACTCATTTAAACTATTTCATTTATCTAAATTTAAAATTTTAGGTAATGATTGTAGATGATGGTATTATCATCTATTTAAGAAAATGTCATGGCATTAAGTTGGCCATGGGAGACTACTTGTTGGATTCTCCTATGTTTGTTATTCCTATAGGTGGAGTTGACATTATTTTGGGAGTACATTAGCTCACCACTTTGGGAACAATTGAGATGAATTTCCAATATTTCTTTCTCACCATGACAAAGGGAATTAAGGGATAAATCTCTACAACTTGTTAGCTCCCATTAAATGATAAATATTATTCATAAGGGTGATGAAGGATTTGTAGATTTATTATTTTCCATGGAAGTACAACCAACTCAACCATCTCCACCTCTTAATCTATAACAAGTGATTGATGTTCATTCTATTATTTTTGGTGACATGCCAAAAGGACTTCCACCTAGTTACATGCATGATCATGCTATCAAACTTATTCCTAGCAGTACACCACCCAACATCAAGCCATATTGGTATCCCTATTCCTAGAAAAGTGAAATTGAAAAGATGGTATAGGAGATGTTGGATCTAGGAATCATTCACCATAGCCAAAGTGATTATTATTCACCAGTTGTCATGGTGAGAAAGAAATATGATCCCTAGAGCATGTGACCTAACTATAGAGAACTCAATAAGTATACTATCAAGGATAAGTTTCATATTCCTATCATTGATGATTTTTTAGATGAATTAAATGGTATTTTTTATTTTACCAAGTTATATCTATGTTCTGGGTATCATCAAATCTAGATTCGTGATGAAGACATACCTAAAACAACATTCAAGACTCATGAAGGCCATTATGAGTATTTGGTTATGCTTTTTGGTCTAACAAATGCACCATCTACTTTTTAGAGTTTGGTGAATACTATTTTTAGGCCATTTTTGAGGAAATTTGTTCAAGTATTCTTTGATGATATCCTCATTTACAATAAAAATTAATAACACGATTTGTAATATGTGAAATAGGTACTCTCCATTTTAGAATAACATCAATTATATGCCAAACCTTATAAATGTACTTTTAGGGATTTTGAGGTTGAATATTTAGGTCATTTGGTTTCTTATGGAGTGAAAGTGGATCTTAAAAAAATCTAAGCAATGGCGGACTAGCAAATTTCTAAGACACTCAAGCAATTACGAGGATTTGGGGGTTAACTAGTTACTATCACAAGTTTGTCAAAAATTATGGTAGTATTATATATCCACTCACCTCTTTGTTGAAAAAAGACTCTTTTCAATGGATTTATGTAGCTACATAGGCATTTGAATAATTGAAATGGGATATGTGTACTAATCTAGTATTGGCCACTCCTAATTTTTCCAAGACTTTAATGGTTGAATATGATACATGTGGGTATGGTATGTGTGTTATACTCATGCAAGAAGGTAGACCACTTGCATTTGAAAGTCATCATCTAAAGGGTAAAAATCAACATAAGCCCATCTATGAGAAGGAAATGATGGCTATTTTGCATGTAGTCAAACAATGGAGACCTTATTTGATGGGTCATTAGTTTTAGGTAAAGACTAATCATGATAGTCTCAAATATTTTTTGGAATAATGGATTTCATCTAAAGAATAATAGAAATGGGTAACTAAGATGTTAGGCTAATATTATGAAATAGTCTTAAAAAAGGCAAGGATAATGTGTTGGAAAATGTACTAGCTAGAAAGGATGAATCAGTTTAGACACTACTATGTTCAATAACCAGTTTACAAGCAGATTGGTTAGATCAAGCACAATCAGAATGGGAACATGATAGTGATACCCATTATTTGATTTGAAATATTCAACAAGGTTTAGGTGGATTTGAAAAATTCACATGGAAAGATAATGCATTATGGTATAAATATATATTGTACCTATGTAAGAATTCTCTTCTTAAACAAAAAATCCTTTATAAACTTCATGCAACTCCAATTGAAGGTCATTCAATATTTTTGAAAACCTATAATAGAATCAAGTAGGATTTTTTTTGGGAAGGACTCAAGGGAGATATCTAAAAATATATGGCTGAATGTATGATCTGTCAACAAAACAAAGGCAAAACAATCAAAACCCCAAGTCTTTTATAGCCTTTATCCATCCCTAGCTAATATTGGGAAGAGGTAACTATGGATTTCATTACAGGGTTACCAAGATCTAATGGTCAAATTTTATCATAGTTATTATGGATCATCTCAATAAGTATGCTCATTTTTGTTCTTTATCATATCCATTTGTTGTTAGTACAGTAGCTACTACTTTTCTCAATACAACTCAAAAACTGCATGGGACCCCTAAGATCACTGTTAGTGATAGAGATCCCATTTTCACTAGTAATTTTTAGACTAATTTATTTACATGTTTGGGCACCTAGTTGGCTCATAGTTCATCCTATCATCCTCAATATGATGGAAAAACTAAGGTAGTCAATAAATGTCTAGAAAGATATCTCCATTGTTTTGTTTCTAATAAATAGGATAAATGGGTTCATTGGTTGCCATATGTTGAATGGTGGTATAATACTTCTATTCATAATTCTTCCAAAATGTCTCCCTTTATGGAACTATATGGATACCACTCTCCATCCATCACTTCAACCTTGAAGGTCCATCCTAAGGTTCATGTAGTTGAATAACATATTCACCATCAACATGAGGTCCTTTCAAGTTTGCCCAAAAATTTAGCTATGGCCCAAAATCACATGAAGCAATAAGTAGATCAACAAAAAAGTGAAAGCATTTTAACATTGGTGATTGGGTATTTATTCAATTTTATACATATAAGTATATGTCATTAAAGTAACAAAAAAAGGATAACAAGTTGTCCCTTAAGTATTATGGGCCTTATCAGATCTTCTAAAAAATTTGTAGTGTGGCCTACAAGTTAGAGTTTCCTTCATCCACTCGCATACATCCAATATTTGATGCATCATGTCTAAATAAATTCATTGGACATAGAGTTAGCATTCAAATAGAATTAATATAATTAGATGAGGAAGGTAGAGTTATTCTTGATCTTGAGGCAATCCTTCACATGCACACTAAGCAGCTACATTCTAGAGTAATTACAGAGTACCTGTTTAAATGGAAGAATATACCATGTGAAGATGCCACTTGGGAGGATGAAATATATGTACAACATCTAGAGTTGCCACAATGTTGAATACAATGTTGTTTTGAAGGGGAGGGGACTGTTACACCCTTAACCATTTGTGTGTCTAGGGATATATGTGGTCAACTTGTGGCTTACATACCTCTTTTATATACTTGTTACATTTCTCTATGTTCTTAGATAGGTTAGTTTATAGAATAACCTTGGCTAAGTAAACTATATATAAGAGGTAGTGGTTAGTATTTACTCATTATGTTAAGTATTCTACTATTAGTGCATTATTATGGAGGTTTCCCCCTCAAAGTGGTGTTACTATATTATCTACTATTTTTCTCTGTTATCAATTATTGTTGTGTGATCTCTCATATTTACTTATTTTATGTGATATAAAATCATTCTATGTGAACATCTAAGTAATTTCATTACATATGTCATGATGTGTCAATATGAAACATAGTGTCTCTCAAGTCATCCCACCCTTTGAACACCTTTCATGAACATTACATACATGTTTTGGAGATGTTAAGGTTGTTTTGTAAAGTTTAATGTAAATGTTATGCAAAGGAAAATTGCATATGGTCAAGTCTAATGTATATCTAGGCTTGTCAAGTCATGTGAAATCTAACAAACATGAAAGGTATGCATAAACATATTTGTCAAAGTCTATGAAAGAGATTTATAATGTAATAAATGTTAATAATTGGTTAGATAAAGGTCATAACCATTATTTCTTGTAGGTTCAAGGAACAAGATAGAATAAATCACTCTAAGAGGCAATTTTAGTCACTTGTACAACCATAAAGGGTCCATCTCTAGGTGTAAATGCTTGTATGAGTGTATCTTCACCTCCATCAGATCATTTTCATGAACAATAAGCTTTCACAATTATAAAGAAAGCAACAAATGCATCAAAATCTCAATAAATCCCTTAGTAGACTCATAACAAGCAGTTTCATATGCTCATTACATATAGAGGATAAAGAGTGGTGATCTAATCTCTTGGGAAAATGAGGGGGTCCTAAGGGAATTTAGATGCATGGCATTGGTTCTTAGTTTGAACCCCTTCCTTTATGAACAATCATTAAGATAATGAGGTGGTATTAAACCCTAAAAGATCCCTCAAGTTTTGATTATGGGAATTGAGTGTAAGTGCAAGATAAATGTGTCAAAGTAAATATTTTAGAGTCCCTTCAGACATATACATAGCCCTATCACACCTTTGTCCACTAGGTTTGACACATGTGAACAGTTGATAGCTATAAAACTTCTATCTAATAGTGAGTTGTAAGAAAAAGAGTGAAGTTATAGATGGGTTTTTTGATAGATTGAGTATGTTCTCACTTCAATAAGGCTATAAACAATCTCAATCAATAACTCAATTATATTTCTTATCACTATTTATAGTATCCTCCTCACACCCTCCCCAAGCATCAAATGAGCCAAGATGGTGAAGAGAGGAATAATAGCATGCTTCTAAAATAACCCCTACAGGTTACTAATAACTAATATAGGGATGAGAGCTCATGAAATTTGATGTAGAAAATAATAAAAGTTATACAAGTTATTGATAAATGTGAACAAATCTTTGTCACTAACCAAGGGTAATTAAGGTGTCAAAAGGGTTATTGAAGACATCTAAACCTTAGAGGAACTCATAGATCTACATGAGAACTCATAGGCCCATGCCTTAAGGTTTGAGGAAAAATTGAAAAGTTGGAGTGTTTTAAGGATTGAAGGGAATTGGAAAGTGATGGAGTGATTGTAGTCAGGAAGAGAGCTATTAAATACACCATGTATGAGCTTAAATTAAAATTAGAGTATACCTACAAGTCTACAGACCTGTAGGTCCACTCTTTTGAGCTAAAAGGTAAGGTTCATTATTAGAACTAGGTGTTTAAATTTGTCTAGATTATTATTGCCTTATTTATAATATATAAAAGTCATAATCCACTTGAGACACCTATTTTTAATGGAAAATAAGGTAAGAAAAATTAACAAGGGCAAAACATAGTCACAGTAAACCTAAAATATCTCCTACAGGCCTATCATGAATGAAATGAGAGAATAATATATCAATTGTGTTGGGTAGGTTAATGAGGAATGGAATATTTCCTATAATGATTTATTAAAAGTTAAAATATCATAAACACCTCCAAATGATCTCAAAAGTGAAGAAACCCAAGTCTAGAGGCAAAAGGACACCTATATGCCTAAAAGCCTCCATGAGTATGTTGTAGCCAAAGAGGCCAGTCTTGAGCACAATGAGACTTAAAAATCCAAGGGAATTCATCTACCAAAATGATTAAGAGTGTTTCAATGGTTATGGATATGGTTAAAATTAAAAACTTATAATTTGAGGGGCTTTTTTGCCCAAAACTATTCTCTCAGTCCTCTTTCAGTTCTCCATGCTTGAGAGGTTTTTTTTGAAACTCATAACCCCTTAGAGGAGATACATGGTGTTAGATGATCATTAGAGGTGTTTAAGGGGGTATCCTACCCCAAATAACTTTCACTAATTCTTTCATTCACCTCCGTAACTCTATAAATAATCCTTAAGACTAAGAATTACTCTAACCTTGTATCTGCCTTGTGGAAAATCTTGAGAGAGCATGGTTTGATGCTTAGAAATATACCAAGTGTTGGAACACAACTATATAATAAGAGAGGATTGAATAAATATATTGACTAACTTAGTCCCTTTTTAAAACTTTTAATGTAGATTAAATATATATGCAGAGATCACATACACACAAATAGACACAACACTAGATATTCTATGGAAAATCCAATATAGGAAAACCACCATGAGAATAGATGCTAAAATCTACTATTCTAATATAGCCTCATTATCAATAACCTCATTAGTTAAAATTTTTAATGGCATTGACCCTAAGGAAACACCAATACCCTAATTTAAGATCACCTACTCTAAAGAAGCACCAAATCCCTAACTAAGCACCAATTCAACTTATTCGATTGCACTTACCAATCCGATCTATATTATGGAGCTATAAATCTAGATTACATATTTGATTCATAAATTAATCTAATTAAAGTTTCAATTATAGGTCTAGTATGTAAATTATCATGTTTTTCACATCTCTCTCTTCTCTTTCTTCTCTGCCCCTTTATCTTTATGTCTCTATATTTCTCTATTAAACACAATTCAATTACACCAATAACTATTTGCTTGTATCTTAGATGACACATATATAAGCATTTGATATAGGTGTTCACATATTATCTATGCTTAAACTTGATTGATAACACATCACACTCAACTCTGTTGGACTTTAGTTCCTGTCCTTAACAACAAGTTTCCCACGTCTTGAACTCATGTTTCACCACCATGATTCTTGGTCTCATTACTATTTTTAATGTATATTAGGCTCTAGTTTTGATGCACATGCCATATTACACAAATTTTATCAATTAAAATAATCAAATTCATTGTCTATTTCATAATTTATGGATTACATGCATGTTCCTCTGCTTGACCATTGGGATGAACATATCTTGAAATATTGACCATAGATCTTAAGTTTTACACCATGATTTGATGATCCACATTCAATTTGCTCAACTTTAAAACACATCCATTAGATCAAGTTTTGATAGGATCATAATTTCCATTGGATATTTTTATGATTCCAATATTTAATGTTCCAAATTTAAAATTCATCCATTTGATCTTTTGGTTTGAGCTCTCACATGTTGTTAGATCTTCAAAGTTGCATGAACTTTACCTCTACTAGTCATTAAACATTGAGCTCTTAATCTCATCTCACTGATTCTTGAGTCTTTAAAATGAATATGACCCATTGATATCAAGAAAATATCTCAATATTCAACTTATCTCTATCTCACTAAATATTGAGCACTTGATCCTATTGAGTCCACTTGTTTTGTTAGATCTTCATGGCATTATCATCTTCTCATCATTTGATCTTCTGACAATCTCCAACTTTATCTTAGCTTAACATTAAATTTCAACCAATTATCTTTATCTCATTACATCCTAAAATATTGGATAAAATTTTCTCTATTGATATCTTTAAGAGTTTCTCAAACTTTACCTTGTGAAATTTTGACTAAGTATGGGAACCATTACAATCTATCTATAAGGTCAACGTTTCACCTTCATATATTTTTCTTTGCTTAACTATATGTTCTAAAATTTAGACCTTATAAACTAAGAATAATATTAAACAAACCCATATTATAATTTATTCTTAAATAATTAACATGTATGAGATATAATTCCATCAATCTTCTGGCTTAGATTATTCTACCACAAAGTCAACTATGTGTAGAATTACCTGGAAGGCCAACTTTGTTCTTACATAACTTTTGTTGTGCTTAGTCACATGACTTTAAATTTGGTGCATAAGATCCTATAAAATATTGGATTCCATCCATATATAAATATGATCCTAAAACATTCATATGTGCAAGATATAACATCACCAAAATTCCTTATCAACTTTTCTAACATATGCAAATTTGACTAAGTGCAGGAAAACACTATCAAAATGCATGGGAGCCCAAATTTGCACATGAATATATTTTTTCATGTTAAATCACATAACCTAAGATTTAGCACATAAAAATTATGCATAAAAATGGAAAACCCATATGATCATTTTGTCCTGACACTTCCATTTGTGTGAATGTTGACCTTATGAACATGCTTACTTGGCTATACTTGAACCCTTGTACAAATTTGGCTAAGTATGGAAACTTAGTGAATTATTTTTGAGTATCAAAATTTACATCCCCATATATTTTAATTTACTTCATTTCATGACTTAAAATATTGTGCATAACAATTAGGGACTAATGTGATCATAACCATATGACCAACTCCCCTAGACTCATCCACATGTGGCAATGGTGATGTCATCAAAATGCTTATTTAGATGTTTTGCCACTAGACCCAAAATGTCTAGATGAAAAAAAAGAAGAGTAATATGAATTAAATTTATGTACACAAGACTCCATTCATCCTTGACCTATGATAGTATCCCTTATACACCCTTAAATCACCATACTCATCTATGAACATCAATGACATCCATAATGCCAATAATCTCCCTTTTGACATCAATGACAATCATATTACCAAAACCAAGAAGATTAATGGTTGAAAAATAAGTTTTGAGGTGTTAGAGAGGTATTAAAACTCTATAATCTTTACATTGGTGGATCCTTGAAGGTTTTGTGCAATATGAACCATACTTAAGAGTTTATATCACTCACAAACTGTGTAGAAGTTGCTTGAAAAGTTTCAAAATTTGCTCAGATCTCACACCAGTAGATGTAAGGGGATAATTTGAGTTTTATAGTGTTAGGGAGGTATAATAAAATTCAATCTATGTAATTTATTCTTGGATTAGGCCCCTGTACTATACGAACCATTATTAAGATGGTAGACACCTAAAACCCTTCTTAAGCCCTTAAAAGAACCCAAAGAGAGAGAAAGTGAGATAAATGAATTAAAGTGGATTTGTTTAGATATTATATTATCAATATTAACTTCATGAACCTCATGGGAACCTCAATATTTCATTGGTTGGCATGTTTAGGGTATAAAGTGTATAAAATATGCCTAGTAATGATTGTGGTAGGCCTAAAAATGTAGGTTTGAGTAACTCTTCATGAAATCTAACTAAGTGAGGCCTAATGGAGTTTATTGGGACTATCTATGACCTTGATAAGACATTTTAATATTCCCTCCAATCCCTCATAATAGGTATCAAGGCAATTTTTTAATTATTCAACCAATTACAAATGATTATAGAGAACTAAAGAGTCTCAAGGAACCTATAGAACTAGTGATAGTTGGGTAAGATATTACAGGTCCTAGGATGATTAACATACTTAAAACATCAACATAGAATATTTTCACATATGAAAAAGTCTATAAGACATGGATGAATAGTTATAAACCAATAAGGTGACTTTTCAATCTTCAATCAAGAAGAGTAGTTTCAAGAAAGAAGGGTTATGTGCAACCCCTATGCCAACTTCATGAAACTCATCATTATTCCAAGTGCACACATGTTGATAGAGTCCTTAGGATTATTTATAGAATATTTCTTATTTCTAACTTTTTTTTATAATGAGGGGACACTACGAATAATCTCCTATACACCTCTCTCTCTCTCCTTCTCACTTTCTCATATATATATATATATATATATATATATATATATATATATATATATATATATATATAGCCTTGTTTGGATTTGTAAGAGATCCTCCACTAGAATATGGTAAATCCCTTCTCATTTTTATGACTTCAATCAATAAATACTACTATTTTTACCTCCTTCTATGACTATACTTAGTGTGTATACATGGATATTTTATATTTTTAAGTGATTTGCTTAGTCTTTATTGACATGTTATCCTATTCAAACAATTCCATGTAGTTTGAAAGCTTCTATTATAGATCATGTGAAGTGTTCAAGTGAAGTGCAAGGTTTGAGTGAGTTTGTCTTTTCATTAGTGTCATTTTAGACCTCTTGTCTAGTCTTCCTAGCCTAAACATATTTCACAACATTCACATGAAATGGTTATGTAGGATATGCATATTAGTAGTGTATGTTCAAACTAATATTATGGTTGATGTGCACAAATATTTGGCTAGTAGTGTTCAATTAGTTTTGGTGTATCACCTCTTTGGTTAGGTTTCTTTCATGTTATTCTTCTCCCTTTTCCTGTGCAAGATATTAGTGTAGATTTATAATCCTAATTGATACATTAATGGGAGATATCCCTATAATATAGATATTTAATACACCTATAAGGACACCCATAGCCTAAGATTATCTCCATGTTACCCCAAATTTTAAAGTCTTGAATAGCCTTACAAGGGTAAAAATTTGGGCTATAACAGTTGTGGCATGCTCGATGGGACATGTATCAATGTGTTTAAAATATTTTTGGTGTTTTATTTATACATATCAACCTTTAAAGGAATTCAAAAAAAATCAATGGTGACTTCAAGCTCAATCAACTAGTTTTATTATACCAAATAGTTGTTCAAAGTAAGTTATATCTTCAATTCACTATCTTGATGAGGTTATTACGGCTGGGTTTGAAGTATATTTTAATTTCACTTAAATTGGTGAGGGATATCAAGCCTATTGTTCCCCTTATTAGCCTTATCATGAACCTTATAAACTTTATCATGATCCATATCAATCCTATGATTATCCTACATTCCCCTCATATGACTCTAGCTATACACCTCAATAGCCTTATCAAGCTTATTACCCTCCTTACTATCAAGAGTATCACCCTTATCCTCTTTATGATCCATATCAATCATATGATTAGCTTACACTTCTCCCATGTGTCTATGATGAGACATATGAATAGCCTTGTCTTCAATCATGCTATCCTCCTTGCCCTCATTCACTATCTTTCCAAGATTATTAATATGAAATGGATGAGATGGAGAACAAGATACTAGCATATGTAAAAATTATTTTTTCAACTTCTTAATATGAGTAAGTGATTGGGATTTTTCAAGATCCATTTATCTCCTCTAATGACCTATTATAGAGGAGTGATTTGTGTACATTTGTATTGGATAAGATAGGGACTTGGTAGAGGTATAAAAGTGATTTGGATAATTTTTTTCAAGAGCCATCTTGTATCCCTTACCATCATTCTTGTGATCCTTATCCTCATGAATTCATTGACCATCCTTAAGTTGAGACAAGGGAGATCCCTAGTTGGAATCAATAGAAGAATCCTATAACTATTCAAGAGATTAGACCCTTTTATAGTTCTACTTGCTCCTTACCCATACCTCAAGATCAAGTTATCCATGAGGATGAAAATAATTCAAATTTTAATAAGGTGATTTCCAAATGGAATGAAAAAAATGAATAAGTCTTGAAAAATTTATTTCCCTCCCCTTGAAGAATCCCTAGATGATCCCATTGATATCAAGACTCTAAAGCCTATTCATAAACTGTCTACTATGCCTCATACCCCATCTCAAATAAATGAATTACCTTAACATCCCACCATATAAATTATTAAAAAGGAGCCTTTTCTATGGAGGATATATTAGGAATTTTCAGCTACAAGTGAGTCTCAAGGAGAGTGTGAAGAGAGTGACTCAAGTGTATATGAATAGAGTTAATCATTAGTACCCCTCTTGGTGAATAAGGAGAAAATTAGTTTTTAGAAATGATCAAGAAGGTAATCTTGAGGAAAGAGTACAAGATGAGATATTAGATGAATTTGAAGTGATTTATAGAAGGCAAGAGTTTGAACTTGAAGAGGCTGACTCCCAATTACATCATGACTACATAGAGGGGTTTATGATTATTAATGGCCATATAACTCTTATATAGAAATATGAGGATGATATAAAATTTAGCCTCATTAAAATTATCCAAATAAAGGATCAAAATGAGTATTGATAAAATTAAATTTAGTCCCTTCAAGATATTGAAGTCCTTTGTAAAGGTACATTTCCTATTAGAAATCATTCTCATGAGGAGGTTGATCAAGACACATCCATTGATGACCATGATGCAACTTGGAATGAGTATAAAAAATATTTAAAGATATTGATTAAATTTTAGCAACTAATAAACATCATGGTGTCACCCAAGATGTCATAGAGGCCCAAAAATAATGCTTAGGTAGAGTATACTTGGATGAGGTTGCAGTTATTCTAAAAATTTAGAATGTTATCACTTATAAAGGTATATTCAAGATCAAAGAGAATATTGGGTAGGGTATAAACTCAAAGATGAGTATGTATACATTGGATACATGATTAATTCTATTGAATCACTTGATAAAATACCAAGGAGGTTGAAAAGTAAGAGTTATGATTTATCAAACATCACATTCAATAACTATCTTGCTTTGCAACATTTTCCATCTGATGGAGGAAGTAAGTTTATGAATTTTCCTTTTGATTTAGGTGGATCACTCTTTCTCTAGGTTAGTTATGTTTTGTAGTTGTTTGTTTTGTTTTCCTTAAGTTCTTTTTGGCACAAGAGTGTGGTGTGTTTCTTATTTTAGCCTTGTGTGTTTTTTATTTGTATTTATGTGTTTAGGAGGGTAAATAGTTTTTTTTTGCTCATTCAAGGGTATTTTATCCAAGGTCGAGGTCTCATATAAGTTATTATTAAGGTGAAAGTGACTCAATTTATAAATGGAATGACAAGGCTACTAGTTTATTAGCATTGCAAGCATGTTACCCCTATGAATGGCCAAATTGTTGACCTTTTTAACCTCTAGGCTAAAAATGTTAACACCTATAATTTAAAACGTGAATTTTCATGCTTAATAACTTTTTGATAGACATATGGTCTTGTGATGTCCTAAAATGGTCTTTTTAGGTCTCATTAGCATTGTTTAAGGTTTTGACTTCTCTCAAGTGTCCTAGATCCCTCAAATCCAACATAGAGAATCCTAAACCTATGTCATGATGTGTCAAGATGAAATATAGTGTTTCTCAAGTCATAACACCATTTTAAAAAATCATGAATATTACATAATTTTTTTGGAGAAGTTAATGTTGTTTCATAAAGTTTAAGGTAAATGTCATGGAAATGGAGAGTGCATATGGTCAAGTCTAACACATATCTAGGCTTGTCAAGTCATGTGAAAGATAAAAAACATGAAAGGTATGCACAATAATTTTTTTAAAAGCATATGAAATATTTTATTACATGATAAATGTTAATATTTTGTCAGATAAAGGTCATAACAATGATTGATTGTAGGTTCAACATATAAGAGAATAAATCACTCCAAGAGGTAGTTCTGGTCACTTGTACAAACATAAAGGGTCTATATCTAGGTGTAAATGTAGATAGGGGTGTATCTTCACCTAATTCATATAATTTCCATGAAAAATAAGATTTAACAGGTCTAAAGAAGGTGATAAATGCACCTGAATCTCCATCAAGCCCTTGGCAGACTCATAGGGAGCAATTTCATATGCTCATTTCATACAGAGGAGAGAGAGTGGTGACCTAAGATATTGGGTAGAGGAGGGGGTCCTAATGAAATTCATATTCATGTAATTTTTTCTTATTTTTAACCTCATCCTTTATGAATAATCACTAAGACCATGAGGTGGTCTTAAACCCTAGTAAAACCTTGCATGCTCAATTTTGGGAATTTTAAGTGCAGGTACAAGATAAATATGTTAAAGTAAATATTTTAGAGGCTCCTAAAAAATATGCATAAAATTATCACACATTTATCCATGAATTTTGGCACATGTACATATTTGAGAGAGATAAAACCTCTATCTAATGGTGAGTTTCAAGCCAAAGAGTGAGGTTACATATGGGTTTTGTGATAGATTGAGTGTGTTCTCACTTCAATAAGGATGTAAAAAATTTGAATAAATACCTCAATTCCATTACATATCACTAATCCTAGTATCCTCCTCAAAGTCTCTCCAAACATCGAATGATCCAAGATGGTGAAGACAAAAATAATAACATGCTTCCAAAAGAACACCTATAGGTTTCTAGTAGCCAATATAGGGATGAGAGATCATGAAAGTTGATGTTTAAAGTAATAAAAGGTATAAAATTTGTTAAAAAAATTAAATGAATATTCATCATTTTCAAAACATCATTAAGGTGTCAAAATGGTTATTGAAGACTTTTAAACCTCAAAGGTACAACCATAGATCTAGATGAGAACTCACAGGCCTATGCCTTAGGGTTTGAGGAAATTCTACAAAATTGGAGTGTTTTGTGGATTGAATGGACTTGAAAGGTGATGGAATGAATACAGTCAATAATAGAGCTACTAAATACACCATGTATGAGCTTAAATAAAAATAAGAGTAGACTTATAGGTCTGTAGACCTATAGGTCCACTCTTTTGAGCTAAAAGGTAAGGTCCCTTATAATAACTAGGTGTTTCAATTTTATTAGTGTAGTATTTACTTATGAATAAGATATAAAATTAATAATACATTTAAGACACATATTTTAAATTTAAAATAATGTATGTGACCTTAACAAGGGCAAAGTATAGTTATAGTAGACCTAAATTATCTCCTATAGGCCTGCCATAAAAGAAATCAGAGAACATTTTATCAAGTGTGTTGGGTAGGTTAATTAGGCATGGAAGAGATCATATAAGTATTTATATAATGTTAAAATATCATTAAAACCTAAAAATTATCTCCAAAGTGAAGAAACATAGGTCTAAATGCAAAAGGACACCTACAAGCCTAAAACCCTCTATGAGTTTGTTACGGCCAAAGGGGCCAAGTCTTGAGAAAAATGAGACTTTAAAATGAAATGTAATTCATATACCAATATTATTAATAGTTATTCAAGGGTCATGGATATGGTTAAAATTAAAAACTTGTTGTTTGAGGGGCTTTTGTGCCCAAAACTATTCTTTTGGCCCTTACTCAGTTCTCCTTACCTGAGAGGCTTTTTTATGAAGCTCAGAAAACTTGAAGGAGATGCATGGTGGTTGATGATAATTATAGGTGGTTAAAGGTATATCATAACATAAAACCCTATAAATATTTTTTTAATTCACCTCCACGTCTCTATAAACAATCCTTAAGACTAAGAATTATTATAAACCTTAATTTTGCCTTGTGAAAGAGCTTGAGAGAGCATGGTTTGATGTTTAGAACTCCACCAAGGAGATGCATGGTGGAAAAATAAGTTTTGAGGTATTATATATGTCTTCAAACTCAAATAAATTGGCATTTTTAGATCTTTTAAGGTTCCATTTAGCATGAACCATGCTTAAGAGTCTATATCACTCACAGATTATTTAGAAGTTTCCTAAGAAGTTATTAAGGTCTCCCTAGTTCCATATTATTTAATTTTTAATTTGATTATGACCCCATATTTTATTAACCATAGTTAATATGGTAGACACCTTAAACCCTTCTTAAGCCTTTGAAAGAACCCAAGGAGAGAGAAAATGAGATAAATGACTTCAAATGGATTTTTTTGGATATGAGATGATTAGGATGACATTAATGGGCCACATGAGAACCTAAATAGGCCATTGGTTGGCATGTTCATGGTATAAATTATATATAATAGGCCTATAAATGATTGTGGTAGGCCTATAAATATAGGTTTGGGTATCTCTTCATGAAATTTAACTGAGTGAGGCCTAATGGAGTTTCTTTAGAATATTTATGACCTTGAGAAGTCATTGTAAGATTTCATCCAATACCTTATTATAGGTATCAAATAAATTTTGTGATTCTCAAAATAATTGTCAAGGAGTAGAGAGGAGAATTAAAGTGTTTCAAGGCACTTATGAAAATAGTGACAAGTTAATGAGATGTTTTTGTTCCTAGAATGATTGGCATACTTATAAGATCATCATAGAATATTAACATGTATGAAAAAGTATCAAATATAAAGATGAATAATTATAAATAAACAAGTTTACTTGTCAATATGTAATTAAGAATAAGAGAATTTTTAATAAAGAAGGGTTATATACCACCCCTATGCCAACTTAATGAAACTCATTATTACTCTAAGTGCACACATGTTGAGAGAGTCCTTAGGACTACTTATAGCCTCTTTATTGTTTTTAACTTATTTCATCATGATTGGACACTTAGTATAATCTCCTCTATGCCTCTCTCTCTCACACACACACAAATTCTTATATATATAATCTTATGTAGCTTTGTAAGGGATCCTCCACCTAAGTATGGTGAAGCCCTTATCATTTATATGCCTTTTATAAATGAATAATACTATTTTTTACCTCATTATAAGACTATAATTAGTGTGTATTCATGGATATTTGATATTTTAAAGTTATTTTCTTAGTATTACTTGACATGTTGTCCTATTCTGACACTTATATGTAGTCTTAAATCTTATTTTATAGGTCATGTGAAGTGTTAAAGTTAAGTGAAAGTGTTATTTTAGACCTCTTGTATAGTCCTCCAAGCCTAAACATATTTCACAACATTCACATAAAGTGTTGATGTAGGAGATGTAGATTAGGTGTAGTGCATGTTTAAACTAGTCTCATTATAGATGTGCACATATAGATGGTTGGTAGTTATCAATTAGTTTTGGTGTATCATGTCCTTAGTTAGGTTTATCTCATGTTATTTCTCTCCTTTTTACTTTAAAAGATATTAGTATAGATTTGTGATCTTAATTGATACATCAAGGGTAGATAGCCCTATAGTATAGAGATTGAATCCACCTATTAGACCACCCATAGCCTAGGATTGTGTCCATGTTACCCCAAATTATGAAGGATTATTTAAACACTATGAATTTATACCATTATATTAGTATGAATATATGTGTCTTACCACTTTCCAATCTTTTTTTATGTTAGTTAATTTAGTTTTACCAATTACTATCTTACTTTATGTAATTGATCTTACTAATTACTTTCTACCTAGGTAACTAATTTTAACTACTTAACCCTCCTTAAATATAGTAGAATCTCCCCAAATATATTATAAGTTTTTTTTAGCCTCTTAACAACCTCTCACTAGCCAAACTTCATTTAAAATATCCTAGGACTAAGTTTAACCTCATGGATTAGTTTTGTTTAAATGAACTTACTAAACTTAGATTGGATTGACACTGATCTCCGTGATTCTCATCGATCTTGTTGGGATAAATATTGATTTAAACTTAGACCATCCTTGACCAGAAGGATATATAAATTTATAGACTAGAATGATAGATAAATTGTCCTATAATACCTATGGAATAATGGCATACATATCTTATTCCATCTCCACTCATACAAAGGTTAAGAATATCCCCATTAATTGTGATAATTATCTACAATATTAGAATAATTTAAAAGGTAAGTGTGTTTCTCATTTGAATATATTTTGATTCCTATATTATTTGATTACATTATAATTATTTCCCTTAGTCTAGTTAGATTATCATTAACTATTCCTAAAGCCATTTCAAATCCCTTAAAACCCACTTTTAGGCCCCATTTTGAGATTTCTTTCCCCACTATCAAGATTAATGATATTTCATCACATGAATCATCCTTGATTAATACAACCATTATTTATTCTAAAATAATCAACATTGATCCTTTTATTCTTACTTTTTATCTACAATCCAAAGCTAATTTAACAATGTAAATTTATTTTAATTATCTATTTTTGGTCTTACAATAATGAATCTTTATTTGTAGATGACATTACCAAGAGTTATATGTGATTTGGTTTCCATCTATGATTTTCCCATAGTCCCTCACCCACTCTTTACAGATCAAAGTCATATTTGTTTTGAGCAAGGACTTTGCGTAATTGTGTTTTCCCCTACTCTATAAGTAGACACTAAAAAATTAGAAGTAATAAATGCACAAGAAGATCTAGCTATATCTTATTGGAATGAACACTTTGTTAACATATATGCAATAGATTAATCCATTTCATTTTAGTATCATATGCTTTATTGTAATTTCTATTATTAAATTTTTCTACTTAATTATTTCATAAAGTGGGCTAACATCCTCTTAAGGAAGTGTACCACTTCTTAGAACTAGTATAATATCAGGCAGTCCACTTATATATCCTATTAATCAATCTTTTTCAAGTTGTCTCTTGTATGTAGGCAAGCCTTCATAACTATAAAAGAGTTCCCACTTTGTTGGATCAACAATGTGCAACCTTCATCATAGGTATCCATTTAAAACCCTATATCATAACTTCTATTTTTAGTAAGTTTATTTATTAATAAAAATGAAGAAAATTATACTAAAACAACTTGAACAACCTTCCAAGGTTACAAATTTATGAAATAACAATTACAACATATGAGTGTAAGGAAAGAAAAAACTAGAATAAGTCAGAGCATCAAATAATGTTAGGGTTTTAGTTGCCCCACCTCCAAAAACCTTATGTGCCAAATTACCATAGGAGGAAGAACAAATTGAATAAATAGAGCCTCTATATCTACATGAAGGTAATGAATGTACAATATATCTCATAGAATATGAAGGGATTAGCTATGAAGTGCAATGATATCTCTCTTTTAAGGTATTTTGTGACATAAAAATGAAAAATAATAGTAAGAGAGGTAGAAGAAATTAGTTTGTCTAACCATTGAGGAAAACAAAATAGCATTTGGGAAATATTACTCTCCCTACATATGATAGATCAAACAAGTATAAGCTAGGTTTTGGTTGTAAAAATTGGACACATACTTCTCACTCAATCCACTATTTGAAGAACAAGTAATTAAATTTTCTACACTCCAATTAGATGGAATGGAATTTGAGTGGTGGGACCATGGAATGGTCACCCAAGGGCATGGATCTATCACCAAAGTATATGAATTAAAATAAAATCTATCTGAAAGGTTTAATAGGAAGAACCTAGATATACACATCAAGGAGTTAGCCCAACTCAAATAGCAAGGTAATGTGGACAACTACATTAATTATTTTCATAGATTAGTTGTGGTGGTATCGAATGTGATAGAAATGAGGTTAGTGTTTTTTTATTTTTAATACTTGGTTTAACCTCTCAAAGGTTTAGTTAAATATTTTGACACTTTGTCACTAAAAAAACAAATAAAGAGGGCCTTAAATCTAGAATCATCAACTTCTAAAGGAAAATTATGCCCTATGGAAAACCAAGAGAATCTCCCTTTGGGAAACCAGGGATAACATATTATGGTAAGGAAAATTGGGACCTTTTGGGTAGTAAAATTAAAAAGGACAACAAGGTGGTTTTTGGACAAAAGAGCTACCAAAAATTAGTAGGGAGGTAGAGTCTGCAAATGAGTTAAGGAGGAAAATATGCTTTACATGTAAATATCCATGGGAAATAAGGCATAGGTGTCTTCCCAAAGGTCAAGTACAATATATTTAATTAATTTTAGATAATGATTTAGAGGAAGAAAAATCTACAATACTGGTAGATGAGTTAGATCTAGAAGTTGAGATTAAAGAGGAAGAAATGACTATAGTTGATACCCTATCAACACTTTTATGTGCCAATAGATACCATCCTTTCAAGGTTAGTGGAGTGTTAAAAGGACATAAGGTGATTATTTTAATTGATAGTGGGGTAATCCACAACTTCATTGATGAAGAGTTAGTAGCCCAAAGAAGGCTAAAAATAGAGGAATTTCAAGGATTTAATGTCATAATTGTAGATGGGTTTTCAATTCCATGAACTAAGATAATTAAGGGATTAGACACCACTTTGGGCAAGTAAAAAATTTTTGATGAATTTTACATGGTGAATATATGAGAAATTAATTTGTTATTGGGCGTGCAATAGCCACATTCCCCTAGGGAGTTTACATAAAATTACCAAAAATTGGAATTGAAATTTAAATTAGGTGGGAAAGAGGTGGTACTTCATGGTAAGGTAATAGATATCATAGAATAGCTATAGAAAAGAGAATGGAAAGGTATTTACATAAGGTATAAGAATTTTAGGCATCCCATTACTTGGTGAGAAATGAAACTTCATTCAAAGATAAGAGGACTTATCATGTGGATATCCAATCAATTTTGGATAAGCATGCAAGAGTTTTTAGTGATATACCTCCAAGGCTACCACCTAATAGAGGATTTCAACATGTTATAGAGTTAGAACTAGGGTGAAAACTTATTATGATCACTACCTATTTCCACCCTAGATCCTTCAAGGAATAAATTGAGAAAACCATTAAGGAGTTTTTGAAAAGGGGCATATTAGACTGAGTTCTAGTCCACTTACTTCTTTAGTTATCCTGGTGATGAATAAATATGGAACCGTGAGCATGTGAATATATTATCATGTTGTAATCACCTAAAAATGGTATTTAGATGCTAAGAATGCTACTTGAGACACCCTATTCCTAGCTTAGCACTAAACCTATCCTAGATTTTTCTATCACACTTTTTCAACCTTTGTGCTAGTGTCCCTAACCCTAACTCTATCGAATGGATATATTTTTAAACATGTAACCATCATAAAGTCAACCTAGGAAAATTTTATTATCCACAAAAGATATGAAATGCTATAAATACAAGACTATTAGAAATTTATCCACTAGATGGAAAATATTTGTAAAAGACCTATTCAAACAAGAAACAAGTTGAAAAAAATAAAGATTATTAATCCCTATTATACCTACTTAGTTATACTACCTTCTATATTTTCCCTAAGCCAAAATTTAAAAAAATTTAAATCTAAATCACAATTAAGGAATTCAAGACCAATTTCATTTTAACATTCACTTGCACTTGCACAAAGCACTAGGTGGGAGAACCACATTGGGATTAATCCCTCCTTAGAGTATTGGTATATGTTGGACACCAAATTTTGACTAAGTATTCTGGTACAAAACCAGTGTGATGTAAGAGGAGAATGTCACAAAAAGAATATGGCATGGAATTAGCCTAACATAAAAGGACTATCACATAAAAACATTAGGGCATGAAAGGAAATGGGCACAAAAGCACCAATGTGAGAAGACCTAGTCAAAGATGGAATATAACTATGAATAACCTAAGAGCATATGACTTAGAATAGTAGTGAAAGACTTGGGGAGCACATGAGATGTGCGTGATGATTGAGGAGAGATTATCAAGTGCCTTATAAACTTTAACCATCATGATTTTTATACTGGCTTACAAATAAGAAGACACATGAAAGCAAGGATCTAACATAGAACAAGTATATAGGGGGTGAAAAGGCTTAGGTCATTAGGATAAAATAATTAATAGACTACCATGACTCTCAGTCCATAGAGAATTTATTATTTAATCACTCATGTTATTTATTATGTACTACTTGGTCAGGGAAAACTAAGTATAAATACCCCTGTATGAAATCATTGTAAGGTGACTGATATTGGATATCATTTAACTAAAATATAATATAGAATTATATATATTAAATTTAGTTTTAATGTTAATGTTCTAAATAATTGATAGTTATGCATCTGATGGTAGGTTTGCATTGAGTATCTGGTAGTTGCAACTCATTATGATGTTTATATAACTTTTACATTTAGAATTTTCATAACAATATTTGAACTTCATGGAATTTATCTACATAATTATGGTTGTTGAGCTTAATGAGACAAGGACCAAAGTAGTGTATTAATCTTAATGTGTAACTTCTAATTATATATAAGTTTGAACTCAATAATATGACTAGTATCTTACTACACAACATAACCCATGGGAATTGGTCTCTTACTATGTGCTTCAGATGAGCATGCAAGAACACAATATTTCTTGAAGGGCCAATGTGCTAGCTCATTGGGGATACACTTCAACACTTAACAATATCATTAAAGAATAAAAGCCCAACATTTTGGTTCTATTTCTAGGACCTATAGTGCTTTTACATAGTAACTAAAGATGATTTAATGCATCACCCTTGAAATTATTGAACAATGGATTACTAGGGTCGAGGATAACTTTATGGTTCCTTATTTTTAACTAGGAGTATTAACACATTAGTGGGTGGAACAATATATTTAAAGTGCATTGTATGAAACTTTCTTTGTTAAAGTCCCTATTAGTTTGCATGTTTGACTATCTACTTATGCCCAAAGTAAATCAAAATTTTTTTTAAGAAGATAATCTTGGACATTAGAATGTCAAAGGGATTTATCAAGACTAGGAACATTATGGACACAAGCTATTAATATCTGGTGGAAAGGAGTGTTGAATAACTACATTTTAGAGTATGTTGTAACCACTTAATCTTGTCTTGAAGAAGCCAAGTTCAATTTTCTTAGAGAAACATGTAGTTGGTATATTATGAATTTCCCACTAAAAGTCAAGAAGTTGTTCATTTACTACAGACTTAAAACTCTACCAATGGAGAGCTAAATCCATCCTTTCATAGGCCACATAATTTGAAGGGGAATAAAGTAGTGTTAGTATAGAATTTGGGTTCAAAATGGTAGCTAGTGAATGGTCATTTTAGATGCAAAAATATGATGGATATTGATAGAGGATCATATGAAGGAATGACATGAGAAGGGACTAGGAGAAATCAAGAAGTGTTTTTAGGATGTGTAGGGAATCATAAACACATAAATATGACTTCATCACTTTCGAATTGTATCCCATGCCACTTTTATTTTATGAAGGAGAAACTAGATAGATAGAAGAGACTAAAGAACCAAGTTTGCACCAACAAAGTTGCCTAACCATAGTGTGTGCTCATGATTTTGAATTAGATGAATTATGTATACATAATTGGGATACAAATAATGTGGAATTAGAAACTGGTCCTATAAGGGAAATTGTAGCTGAGTCAATTATAACTCATATGGAATTAACACTTAATTTTCTTATTCAAAGGAATTTCATGGCTAAAATTAGAATGAATAGAGGACTTGGCATTAATATTGGACATAGTCTAATCCAAAATATTTTTGATCAATTATATATCATGCCCCATGGCATGGGCATTACTACTAGAGGTGTTAGAGGTGAATTAAGAGGTGGCATGAGAAGAAGTTGTGGACTTTCCCCTTAAGGGATAGGAAATAGGGGTTCTCAACATCTACCATTATAATAACTTCATCTACCAATAATATATTATGAAATGATGTTTCACTTGCTTTAATATTAAGGCATGGATAATGCTACAAAACATGTCCATAAGTGTGAACTCATTTGGAGGGTACAATGCATAACTTCTTCTAAGTGAAAGGCCACATAATTCATGACTACACTTTTGGAGAGAGTGCATAAGTTTTATATGAATTTTGATCCTCAAAAAGTGGTAATTGATTATTATCATCTCAAAATGGCATTATTTTAGGAATTTGACATTCTTGAATTTGAGAAAGAAAGAATTACCACACTGAAAGATATAAAGCAAGAGATCACTAAAAGTGTACAAGAATATGATGCATGGCTAAAAACACTTATTTCAAAGTTATCATTTGAAATAAATTTTTCTTATAATTCATAATGTTTTTTGGTAGTTTTGTTACTTCCCTGTCAATGAACACTATTCTAGAAGACTTTTACTAGCCCGTACGAAGCTCTGGAAGTCATCCTTTGCACTGAAACTATTGGTAATATTAACATTAGGATTAGTCCTTTCATGGAATCCTAAATAGATTAAATGGCATGAAAAATCTAAAAACTAACCACAAACATTGCATATGATTCTCATAGTGGTATTTGGTTCACCAATTATGATTCTAAAGGTCATAACCAAAGCAACTACCCACGTAAAAACATTTGCATTATACTAAGTAGTCATGTGAAATTTTACATATAGAGCATGATATACACTCTTATCTTCTCTTAAAATTATCTACACATTCTAAAGTATATAAATATTTAAAAATATGTGATGCCTACACTTATGACATAAATTATTTTTGACTAATTAGTGATATCCATGAAGCATGTGTATATAATATGTGTCAAACCTCTTTGTCAAATAATCAAGATAATGGTGGATATCATGACTAAGGTAAAGGGTGGAGATGACAATGTGGTCATTTCCCACCAATAACATGTTATAAATGTGTATTCCTAGACCACTATCAAATGGATTGTCCAGTTTATCCAACATGTGCTTTTTTTAAAAAAAGGAGCATCGTTGGAAGAATCACCTGACTTATATACATGACCATCACTAAGGAAAGAAATAAAAAAGGTGTAGGTATGATTTACATTGATAAAACTCATTCATGGTTTCAGTCAATCACTCTAATAAATCAACAATTGAATATCACTATGCATAGTGGTGGACAATATTAGTCTACATTTACTCATATTGAGAAGGTACAACATGAAGAGCCTCAAGGAAGGAAATATCCTGATGCCCAGTAATATAAGGATGTACTCTAAGACACTATGATGTTGGTATAATAAATACAAATAGAAATTTAGTTTCTTAAGGACCAAAAGCAACATAATGTGTTGATATACAGAAGGTAACAAAGCCTCAAAATATGGTGAAAAATGATTTTTGATAGATTTGAAAGTGTATGTTGGATGAAGACATTATCCCAAAATTAAGTACTTGGATTAAAAATTAGGTAAAAATTCCAACTAAAACTTAACCTCAATTGACTTAGCAAACTGAGGATCATTAATTAAATCATACTAGATGGTAATATACCCTTATTCTTCCTATCCCTCAAGAGGACAAATAAATATTGGAAAATGCTACCATTAATGGTTGGGTGATTTGGGATATATTCATTGACCCTGCCACTAAGGTTAACATCCTTACCAAGGATGCATGGCACAAAATGGCTATTTCATCATTAAAACTATCTCCACACATCTTGTTTATGGCTAATAAAATTCATACTCTACCAATTGGTGTCCTCAAGAATGCAATGGTGGATATCCTTGGAGTGCCTTTCAAAGTTGATTTTGAGGTTCTTGAGTTAGTTGAGGTAGATGATTTTCCATCTCTATTGGGGTGACCCTGGTGTTATGAAAATAATGTAAACTTAAGTTTCAAAAAGTTCTACATTAGTTTTGAGAATATTGATCAACGTGTTGTGAGTCCACTAGATCAAACACATAGGCCTCCATATGTAGAACCTGTTAATGTGGAAGAAGATATTGTTAGGAATCTAGAACAACAAACACTACTCTGATACCACTTGATAGGACCTAGACTCACAAAGCTATTACACCAATTTGTCAAGATTAAGATCACAATTGATTACCTTTGTATAAGCAACTAAACATAGAATTTAACCAGAAGTAATAAGTAACTAGAAATCAGAAATAGCACAGAATATGAGAGACAATACACAATTGTATTAATACTCTTCCAGAAGGAAATACAATAAAGATATCACACTCTTCCCACACCTCTTGGGCATACTAGTAATTCTCCCTCAAGAGTTCTCTCTCTCAATTACAAACAAATCAACTCAAACACAAAGTTGTTGTTTCAACCAGTCGGTAACAACACTGCCAGTACCACCAAGTATACACACATACTCCAAGTCCGAGTACACCACATACTCCAAGTAGATCTCACCTAATATTGCTACTTGTTGTGTTACTAATCTCCCTGATCTTGCACACCTACAGATCAACCTAGTTTTGCACACCTGTAAACCTAGATCTCACACACACACATACACCTACAGATCAACTGACCTTACTTACCATGTAGATCTCACCTGATCTTGCTATACCACAGATCAACCTAGCCTTGCACACCTGCTGACCTAGATCTTACACACTTGGAAGAAACCTTGTCCTTGCCTCACCAAGTCCTTATGATTCTCCCTTGGATAGAACCCTTTTGATTTTACACACTAACACCCTTGTGGATCTTCTACCAGATCTAGCTCTCCCACAGATCTTCCTGATCATACACACTTGGCACTATGGCACTATGAGGAGATAACATTGCTCTCTTCCCTCTGAAGGAGCTAATCTTGCTCTCTCTATCTAGCACACTTTACAATACAACCCCATGGGTCTCTTAAATAGATCCCATACAAACAATAATTAGACTTCCTAATTACAATAATTAGAAACATAGCTCTAAGACTAAAATGAGTCTTTACATGCAAATAACTGGTTTGTTAAACAAATTGTTCATGTAACTAATAGTTATAGAACCGCACAGGCAACTGACATCAGTCCCTATCTATCTGGAGATGACTAACATCAGTTGATTCTAGACTAATGTCAATTACTCTGTAACTAGATATGACCAACGTCAGTTGATCATGCCAATGTCAGTTGCTTTAACACTCAGCAACCTCCTCCATGTTTGCATCAGTGAAGCTTTTAGCTCCACAACCTAACAATCTCCCACTTAGAGATAAACAACTACACCTATACCTATACATGTACATCATCTAATTTATTTCTTGGTTTGTATCCCTCTTCAATTTCAATCTTGAAGACCAACCACCATACATCCTATGGTGCTACACCTATCATCCATGTCCCCTACCACATCTGAATCTACATACCCATGTAGAGAATTCCCTGACCCTACATTGCATGTATACCTATTGCTGGTCCCTCTTAGATACCTGAGAATCCACTAAACTACTTTCCAGTGCTCCTTCCCAAATTGGCCACAAACTTGCAGACAACACGCACCGCTTGGCCAACATCAAGTTTAGTACATACCATGCACTTAACCTCATCATGTGAATTGGGACACTGTTCTATGAACTATCCATCCATAGGTGTGCTAACCGGTTCTGCATCCTGCATCTTGAACCTCACCATTACCTTATTCACACAATCATCTAGAGATAAAATCAACCTGTGATCTTCTCTGTCTCTATAAATACTCATACCAAGGATTTTTGCTCCTCTTAAATCCTTCCTGGCACACCTCTGAGCTACCTTTACCTTTAGCTTAGCAAAACCCTGCATGTGTAACCCTACATCAAGCATACACACTACATATAGTAATAGGATAATGTAGCTAATATTATCCAAACTGGTAAAGAAAACACAATGGCCACATTGACATTGACTAAAGCCATGCTTTGTCATACACCTGTCAAACCTCCATTGTCCTATAGCCTACTCAAGACCATATACCCTGGCCTTCCATCTCACATGTTCATTCTCTCTCTTCTTTAACCTAGGAATCCTTTCATCTTTTAGAGCTTTCTTTCTGACTGACAACTCTACCAAATCTCCCGTTTGGTTCTCATCCAAGGAATCAACTTCCTCATTCATGCCATGTTCCCACTATTTCCTAGATTCTACCTGGTCTAATTCTTTAAAACTTCCTGATTCTTGACCATCACTGAGTAAAAAGTAGTCTAAAGAAGGGGAATAATGAATTTGAGGCTTACTTAACCTTTTAGTCCTCCTCATGGGTGTTTGAGACTCCTTGACAGCTTGTTGTCTACCCAAAATCCATTTTTTGGTTGACCCTAGTCTGCACCTGACCGATGTCGAATCCTCTTGATCACCGACACTGGTTCCTTGACTGACATCAGTGTCCACCTAGTCACTGACATCGATTCTCTGACCGACATTGGTCACCACCTGCCTGACACCACCAACTCTGGTCTGCACATGACCAATATCGTTACCTGCCTAATCGGCGTTGGTTCCACCTGATCGACGTCGGTAACTATGTTTTCTTGTGAGTGATGACTTTTTACCCACAAGCTTACCTTGGATCATAACCCTATCCAAACTGCCCTACTCAATTTTATTCAGCCTCCCTAGCTGATCACTGTCCATCATCTCCTCCATGAACACCAAGGATTTCCAATTCTTAAGTTTTTCAAAGACATCAAACTTCCTCTTAAGAGCATGCATCCCCTTCTTACTCATGTGACCAAGCCTACAAAGCCACATATTTGCAACAAAAGGAGAATCAGTAATACAAGTAGATAGATAAAGAATACCTACTTTCTTACCACATGCTAATTTAAGTGCATCCACTGTGAGAGTTACTGTGCACCTCTCATCACCCAACTTTCTTATATAAATTAGACTCCTCTTCAAGACTAGGACCTACATGACATCCTTAAACACCCATGTGTTGGCCATCTACAATTTCAGCCACACTTCCCCTTTGCCAACAATTTGACAAGGCTCACCAACCCCTAAATAAATCTTTCCAAAGTCTCCAAGGACATTAACATGGAAAAATACTCTATTTGGGGCTGCATAGAAAGAGGAAACATAATCTATAATCCAAGATTCTAATTTATCCAAGGAACATACAAGAGCATCCTATGCAACAACCCCTGCAACATCTATTTCTTCATTTCCTTCATGCTGATCTTCTACCAACCAACAATCTTTCTTTACCTAATCTTTCTTTCCATAATTCCATAATTGAGAATTCTTGCCATTGAATTCCTCCTTTCTTAGTGTACTTTCTTCTTCCATTTCTATACTCCCACTCAATCAGAAACCCCTGAGAGTGACCTGTAATCAACAAACACTTAACACACTCTGAAACCAAGGTGTTACTGAACCTCACTCTGAGAACCTGCAACCTTGCTCTAATACCACTTTGTTAGGAATCTAGAACAACAAACACTACTCTGATACCACTTGATAGGACCTAGGCTCACAAAGTTATTACACCAATTTGTCAGGATTAAGAGCATAATTGATTACCTTTGTATAAGCAACTAAACATAGAATTTAACTAGAAGTAATAAGTAACTAGAAATTAGAAACATCATAGAATATGAGAGACAATACACAATTGTATTAATACTCTTCCAAAAGGAAATACAATAAAGAGATCACACTCTTCCCACACCTCTTGGGCATACCATTAATTCTCCCTCAGGAGTTCTCTCTCTCAATTAAGAACAAATCAACTCAAACATAGAGTTGTTGTTTTAACCAATCAGTAACAACACTGCTAGTACCACTGAGTATACACACATACTCCAAGTCCGAGTACACCACGTACTCCAAGTAGATCTCACCTGATCTTGCTACCTATTGTGTTGCTGATCTCCCTGATCTTGCACACTGGCAGATCAACCTAGTTTTACACACCTGTAAACCTAGATCTCGCACACACACAAACACACACTTATAGATCAATTGACCTTAATTACCATGTAGATCTCACCTGATCTTGCTATACCATAGATCAACTTGGCCTTACACACCTACCGACCTAGATCTTACACACCTGAAAGAACCCTTGTCCTTGCCTCACCAAGTCCTTATGATTCTCCCTTGGATAGAACCCTTCTGATTCTACACACCAGTACCCCTGTGGATCTTCTACCAGATCTTTCTCTCTCACAGATCTTCCTAATCATACACACTTGGCACTGTGGCACTATGAGGAGCTAACCTTGCTCTCTTCCCTCTGAAAGAGCTAACCTTACTCTCTCTATCTAACACACTTTACAATATAGCCCCATGGGTCTCTTAAATAGATCCCATACAAACAATAATTAGACTTCCTAATTATAATAATTAGAAACACAGCTCCAAGACTAAAATTAGTCTTAACATGCAAACAATCAATTCATTAAACAAATTGTTTATGTAACTAATAGTTCTAGAACTACACAGGTGACTGACGTTGGTCCCTGTCTGTCTGGAGATGACCAATGTTAGCTGATTTTAGTTGCTCTATAATTGGATATGATCAACATCGGTTGATCATGTCGACGTCAGTTGCTTTAGCACTCAGCAACCTCCTCCATGTTTACATCAGTGAAGCTTTTAGCTCCATAGCCTAACATATATTAACCACATATATAATGTCATATCTAGACACAATTAGAGATGGTGAGCCATATGATCCTACTCTTGATGGCATCCATTGGTGGATAGACATTCAATCCATTTTTGATACTATAATCAATTCTTGTAATTATTATTCCCATAGTGACTATAATCTCACTAGAAGAGTGTGTAATGCCATTGGCAATCATGAAAACATTCTATGCTAGTATCATAAATTTCATAGGTTTTTTCAACTTATTACCAACCAAGTCATGAAGAGACTAATTATGGATACACCATTAGAAATACTTACCAAAGCTCCTCAATTTCATGGACAAATAGAATTCTATGAATTTATACATCACCTTGAAGACTTTTATAACTCTGAAAATGATCATATACAATCATTGGTTCACCTATTTGATAATACCATTGTAAGGTGGTGGTGAACCCATAATGATTGACTCCTCTATCAGGATTAAGTACACTCTACTTTGCATCAATAGTTTCATCATAAAAACTAAATATGGGGAACAATTAACTATAGTAGAGTATGAGCACATGAGCCACACATAGAAGACTATGAATCCATGTGGAAAATTGAAGAGTCTTTCTTTCCATATTACTTGTGGGTATGTTATTTATATGGAACCTTAAAAACTTGGGTCAGAGAATAGTATGCTCATGAAGAGTGATATATGGGTACCAATTTTTGGAATCTATTGAAATAAAACATGAACTCAACATTGTGATCATATGAATTTGACAATAGAGAGGAGGTTAGATCAAGTGTTAGTTTCATAAAATCATGAAATCAACATACTAACATGCTAACATCTATAGGACTATATCTTAAGGGGAGTATAATGGATAAAATATAATTGAAACCCCAACTAAAATGTAAATAATAAAAATCTTTACCTTCTTTGAGAGTTTCAAGTGATCTTTTTATGGCTTGTTGGGTTTGTGTTCAAAGAGTCTTTGGCAATGGATTTTTCATTACTCCTTATCTCCTTGGTACCATGGTTGGCTTGTGGCTTGATATGGATTATTTCTTGTGTCTTGATGGTTTGGATCAATATTTTGACATTATAACATTATTATCATGAGTCTTATTCAAAAAATTGTATTATAACTCTACAATATCCAAGGCCCCAAAAGAAGAGGTATATGCTTGTATTTATAGGCTTAAGAACTAATCCCAACTCAAGGTGAGTTAAACTATAGTCTAAACATGAAATGGGTTCAAACCTAACCTAAGTGAGTTAATTATCCTAAATATAGTTAAAATTTGTCAAGAATTATTGATTTGCAATGAATAGGCATGGGTGAGATATTTTCAAAGGCTTGACAACTCACAAAAGGTAATCATAAAAAGCTAGGATATTTCACATTTTTTAATTTACTTTTTTAGTAATTCATTAATTGATCATGGAAAATTTAACTAGACCTTTAATTTGGTTTATCTTATTAATTAATTCTACTTAGGCATTTAACATTTTCAATATTTGAATTTATGTGCATGTGTCCCACTTAATAGGTTTTATAGACCAAAATACATGTTATAATGTCATAAGATGATTAGGGATTAATCCATGAGAGATTGTTTTTCTTATGGTAAGATACCCCAATTAGGGATGTCTCAATGTGATTCTGATCTTTGTTGAATGATGCACGATAAAATTTGGGATGTTCAATGATTCCTAGGCATAATTTTCAATGGCTAGTAGGAATCAGTCTAAAGTCTAATCAAAGGCCATTGGTGGCCTATTTTAAGTGTCTATAGTTTTCCATTATTTATGAAGGCATTGTAAGTTGTAAGCATAGTAACATATTGTCAAAGAATGAAGAGGCCCTATAAGCATATGAATTTAATAGCAATGGATGAACTATAGGTGCCCCCTCGAGGGAGTGTTTGGTAAATGGGTTGGCAATTTATCCCTTGAAAGGAAGAAATAATTGGACCAAAATGATGAAAAGTGGTGTAAAAGATTGATTTGCCCATAGGCAACTATAATCAATGGCATATGGAGCTACCATAGTTAGGGTAGATAAATAAGATGATTTGCCCATAATCACTTATAATCATCAATATCGGTGGGACAAAAAAGGTATTGATTTTTCCAAAGGTGGTTATAATCATTGAAAAAGGATTAGGATAACAAGAGACTAATTTTCCCAAAGGTAGTTATAATCAATAAAAGTGAAAATAACAATTTTTCCATAGGCAATTATAATTATTGGTAGGACAAAAACATGCCCCAATTGGGTAGATAGAGATAATGGTTTTACCAAAGGTAGTTATAAGCTTTATCATGATGAAAACATGCCCTAGTTGGGTAGAAGAAAGATAATGATTTGTCCAAAGGTGATTATAATCATCAAACTTCAAATGGATGGAAACACAAGGATTTGACCAAAGGTGGTTATAATCATTAGTAATGCAAGTGGAATGGTATAAAATGATTTTACCAAAGGCATTTAGAATCATTGTAAATTTATAATGGAAAACATGATATGGTATATGATGGAAAATTAATACAGAGTATAATGATGAATTTGGGTAACTTATGATTATGGATATGCTTATCAGAACTAGCAATGAGGAAAATTATTTCATTATAAAATTACTCTATTTAAGATATGATTTAGATTAGATTAGTATTATTTATGGTGACAAGGAGATAAATCATTGATTCATTACCATGTAGACTTTCCAAGATGATATTTTTTTGTATAACTTGGCGATCCACATCATGATAAAACACCATGATAACCTAGTTGAAATATGCATATGGACTAACACGTGATCCAATAATCAATGGAAAATAATGCACCAATGATAAAAAAAATATGATGATAATGTTGATATATGAATATGGATGGATTAAATAATAATGTGCAAGGAATCACCCAATGAACACACATAGACTAAATCAAGACACAACAAGAAAGAAAACAAATAAACAAACACCAAGAAAAAAAACTAAACAAAGAGGAACAATAAACAAATAATGTTTAATTGTAATGATAGTGTAAAAAACACAACATAAATAAGATGATGAACATTACTCCTAAATGATAGGAGAAAATGACACAAAAAATTATGGGAGAACAGAAGAAAAGGGGGTGCCCAATCTATCTCCAGATGCACTGGGCAAGTGGATGTTGCCTACATAGTTCTATAGATATAATATCCAAGAAAATTTTTAGCCCAAATGTAGTTATCCCAAGAAATAGGATAGAATAAAATGATGATAAGAAGAAACATGATCGAGGTTATAAAATAAATATGGTAATAGACTCGTAAAATGGTGAGAGTATGGGATGCAAGGATAAAAAGGATGGGGAAACTAAATGACAAGTAGTTTCTTGTGAGATATATAGGGATCCTAGAATTGTTAAGGCAAAGAAGTGATCAACGGGTATTTGTTTTTGATTTTATATATCTATTTTCAAATGTTTTTTGAATTTTGTATATATCTCAATGTAATAGAGAATGATGAGATACTAAACAGGGCAAGCTTGAAAAATGGCAAGAGCATTCAAACTGAAGAATTTCTCATAAAACATTAAGAGTATGGCTTAGGTTACTCATAAAATTAAAAGAGTGTGGCTAAGGTGTAACTAAGCTTACCTTAGCATTAATCAAGCACTACCTATATATTCCTAGGATATAACCTCAATTCACTATAGTTCCACCTTATAGTGGAGGAATCTAACTAGTGTAGTAGCCAATTCAAACAAAATAGGAAAAGTTGGCAAATGGCACAGTATGACATAAGAATGGAAAGGTAGTAGTTCAAGGCATGATAAAAAGTTATTTCCTTTAATTTTCCCATAGGTTGTTATAATTAGGAAAAAATGACATAGATCAATGATACTAATTTACCCATAGGTAGTTATAATTAATAACACTAAGGTGAAATACTAATTTTACAAAAGGTGTATATAATCAAGTACACTTTGTATAAAATTAAGCAATAAATTAAGTATGCAACTATCAAACCACTATCATACTGCTCCAAAATATGGCCTCAATCTAAAATACTAAAACAACTACTAAAATTGGATCTGAATCTTCATGCTGAAATTGGCCTTATAACCAATGGAATAGAACCAAGGTCAAAGGGTTGGGAATGATGGTAAAACAACTCAGTTGATAAGAAAGGTATGATAGAACAAAATGTGGTAGAATGGTATAGTATAAAGAAGAACATCTATATTATGGTATAATTTGAAATGGACCTCATAGATAATATACTAGGTTTATCAAGTGAGGTAATGCTTGAGGTGTATAATGTTCATCGACCCATCAATTTCATCCCCATCTGGTATTGCGAGCTAGTATGCTCTAGATTTATAGTTTACAATAATGATGAAAAGAACTATCCAATTTAGTTTGAACTTGCCTTTATGTTTATTCTTGGTTATGGCATTTTGCTAGTTTTATTTAAGAACAAGATCACCAAGCTTAAATTTTTGTGTCTAATGTGTCAATTGTAGTGGCCATGGAGTCAATTCTAGTATGATTTTAGATTATTAACTACGTCTAGGCATTTCTTATAAAGTAACTCCAACTCTTATAGGTGAGCTATTCAATAGTCTTCACCATCAAAAACATGCTTCAAATAAATATGCAAATAAGGTAACTTGGCCTCAATGGGAAAAATGGCTTCAGTTCCATAAACAAGTGAATATGGAGTGGCACCTGTTAGATTATGGTGATTAGTACAGTATGACCAAAGGGTGAAAAATATTTGTAGGTGCTAATTTTGGTTGGCATCATTGATAATTTTTTTAAGGATGTTGACAATTGTTTTGTTAGATGCTTCAACTTAACCATTACCTAGTAGGTAATATGCCATGGAAAAATGTTGAGAAATTTTGTACTCAACACATAATGATTTGACATCCTTATTTTTGAATGATCCTCCATTATTAGATATATTGGTATAGGGGATATCATAGTGATAAATGAGACTGTTAAAGATGAATTTGAAAATTTGTTTTCCAATCACCTAAGTGAGGGGTACAACTTAGACCCATTTAGTGAAGTATTCAGTGTTGGTAAGAATATGTTTATGGCCATTGAATGAGGTGGGGTTTATATTCTCAATGAGATTGAGTCCCCATATATCGAATGTTCATGGTGTTATAGACACCAAAATCATGTCTACCCCTTGGTCGTCCATCCCCCCTTGGTCCCTTTCCACTTCTAACCATGCCTAACCTATGTCTTATTAATTTAAAATAATTATCTTATTTTAAATTAATAATTCTCTCCTTCCTTCTCTCTCTCCCCTTAACACCTCATCCATGCCACCTCTCCTCTCTTTGGATTCTTTGCCCTTGGATACCCTCATTTATCACCCTATGACCTATTCCAACTTCCCCTCAACTACCCCTTGCCAAGTCTTAAATGATTTAAGACCCCATTTCCCTTATCCCACTCATTTCCCATGCCTATTAATCCACCTTCAACCATTTCTTCCCCTGACCCACTGACTCGGTAGTTGGGAAAATGGATAAAAGACTATTTTTAACTTTTTTTCTGCCTTTCAGCCACTGACATCGGTCAACTATCGACCAACTTCAGTGATTTTGCCAGCATCAGTTGCCTTTAAAACTGCATTCTTGACCCAAATGTAGGATCCACTTTTCTCAATCTTTCAATCTGACCTTTTGACCTTCAGCAATCTAATTTTTCACTCCTCAATCTGTCAATCCTTCCAACCACCAGACCCCTCACTCTCTCTCTCTCTCAGGCACACAACAAGCTACAACAACAACAGGTACTCTGCATCAGCAACTCCACCAACAATAGGGCCTCTACACCAACAACATCAATGATAGGTACAACCAGTCTACAACACTCTTTCCTCAGCAAACCACAGGTAAGTATTTCCTCTATGTTTTCATCATGTTTTCTAGTTATTGCTTCTAAGTGCTAGACTCAGCCATCATCAACCAGACTATCAACCAGACCACAGACCTGACCTACCCTTCCTAGAGAGGTTGAAAGGCCTCCTCTATCCCTCTATCCCTTTTTGACATTCTGTCCATTCTCCTAGACCTCTGGACAGACTCTCAAACCATTCAACCAGACCCATAGCCCTTCTCAGACCCATCCACAAACCATAAACCCGTCTAGACCTGACCAGACCTCGTCTAAAGATTACTGACCCGATCGATGCTGGCCATAGAGATCACTACCTTCACCAACATCAACAAACTAACTGACGTTGGTAGACCTTGACAATTGAAATTGGCAGACTAACTGATGTCAGCGACTGTGACCAGGCCGATAGCAACATTCAGGTAAGCATTTGCTTCTATTTTTGTTTCAGTCTTTAATCATTTCAATCTTTTTATCATTCTGCCTTTTATCAGACATTTTTTAATCAATTAGTGGGTTGACTTCCCTCAAGGAAGTCTTTATACTTCTGGGATCAAGCTTTTGCTTGGCAGCCCACCATCTCCTCATCTAACGCCTTCTTTGTTTTAGTCTCTTTCTTCTACAACTGTCATCCTCCACAACCAAAGAGGAGTTCCTTCTATCATCTGGATTTAGTGTGCAAGACTTTATCCAGGTACATACAAGCCCTAGACCATTTCTCTTAGTTTCTCATTTCCCTTTTGAATGTGAAAGCGAAAATCATATAGAAACATTCTGGCATGCCTGGTGGGACCCTAGAGTCTTCCTTGGGTTCTTTTCTTTCTTTTCATATAGGTGCATTAGGTTTCTCCTTTTCACCTCTTTCTTCTATATCTCTTCCAAAAGACATCATAAGCAGGATTAAAAAGAACTCTTCTTTCTTTTCTTGCATCTTAGACTAGTCAAAAGTCATACTCTTCAACCCTTTCTCCATTTGTCTTCATACGAACTCACATTTCAATTTGGGCTTAAAACACATTGCATTTCATTTCTTCTTGACTACATACTTATTCCACACATCTAGTAATTAACAACCGCATCATGAATTAATCGTAGATCACTTATGTTACACAACTAGATCACTTACACAAATCAAACATCAAAACTTACCTGAGACAAGGCCCGATTGGGATTTCATCACCCAGTGGATACCTTACCCGTCCCGACAATCCCACTTGGACTTCACCACCAAGGGGAAAGCCCACTCTATTCTCTGGTAGAGGATAATCTGTAGGGAAAGTATATTTTGGCTAAGCGAGACAAGCTTATCACTGGGCTCGTGAAGTGATGGGAGCTTGCTCCTTAACACCAAGCCATGTACGGAACCTAACACAGACTCTTGAGTGCCTAAACTAACTTGAAACCATATTTAGACTACCTCTTCTAGGACCCTTCTACAAGCCAACCTCCCAAACACATTCTAAGGCATAAGCCAACATGATTCTAAAAGTTGATTCTTAGGATTTAACGCTTAGGGTCTGCCTGTCTCCATCTATTTTTCTGTTCCTATCTGGTTTTTTGAGCTAGTGAGGATGTTTTTCTTCTTTCCAAGAACTTTCAAATTGTTTGAGTTTTTGGAAAACACAATCACCGACATCAGTTTTACCACTGACGTCAGCAACCTTTCTTCGTCAGCATCAGTTATCTAACTGACATTGATAGTATACTTCACCGACATCAATTTTTAAATCGACGTCAGTCACTGTCCACATTTTTCTTCCCCAAAATAGCAGCCTAAAACCTGACCCTTTTTTTGCCAAAACCACATTCTGAGTTTTTGAAACTAAAAAAACATAATTTCTACAACTTGACCCTTCTTACCTTGAATGGTTTTGACATGCAGTCAAACCAGGACTTTTCTTGACCCAGCGAGGCATCAACCACTTCCACCTTCCCCATCCATAACCAGTCCCTTAATGGAGTTTCATTCAGAGGCCTAATGAACTCCTACTCAACCGACCCCAAATCAGACCCCCATTGTCCCTGAAGGGGACCAAGATTTTGAAAGATTCTTGGACCTCAATGTCAAAGCCCTCCAAAATTATCTCGCAAGAAACCAAACGCGAGACCTTTCAGGTGAAGCGGTGATGACGTCAACACCATCCACTACCCAGCCTTTTATGAATCAAACTATTGGCTCAACCATTAACCCAACCATGGCCAATACACAAAGTTTGGCCTCCCCATTTATTTTTGGACCAACCTCCATCAGGGTTTCATTACCCCCTTAACCCCATGCAATTCAACCAAGTTCTACATCATACCAAAACTTAATTGTCTCGACTCCACACACTCTTGCACCTATAAATGTAGGAGTGTCTACCTCACCTTTTGCCAATGCCACCATGTAATCACTTTTGATGGTATCTAGTCAACTTATGCCTTCTACTTTCATGACACAACCACCCTTGGCCTCCACTTCTATCCCAACGACTAGTTATCAATACGTTGCGCCCCTACAAGTGCAACCGACTATGTCGTATGCCCCTTCTAGCACCTTTCAAGCACCCTACAACCTAGGGGGTGCCCCATCTACCAATTCATCAATAGATCTCATCAAAATGCTGATGGATAAAATGTCTAGTCTTGAGGCCTCCATTTCCGATTCAAGTAATGCCCTCTCATATAACCAAATTTGTAATGAATCCATTCATCCCTCTGTCCCAATCTGACCATACCCCAACCAGTGGGAGCTTCCTAAATTTTCTCATTTCTAGAGTAAGGAAGACCCGCAACAACATCTACGAGCATTTAGACATGCTTGTTATCTCATAGCCCATGATGATGCATTACTTTTACGCATGTTCCCCATGTCGCTTTTTGGCCCTGCCCTTGACTGGTATAGCTCTCTTACCAGACATTCTATATTTTCATTCACTCAACTTGCTCAATTATTTCTCAACCATTTTTCTATCAATATCACCAAAAAAGTCTCAATTACAGACCTCTACTCTATCAAATAGTTTGACGATGAATCAATAGTCGATTTTGTCACCCGTTGGAGAGGCTTGATTAACCAACTCTCCTTCCCTTTACCTCAACCTAAGCTCATCGAGCTCTTCTCTCAAGCATGTGCCATGAACATCTCATCCACCTTGTGGGTTCAAACATTCTGCACTTTTGACAAAGCTTTCACCATGGCCTGAAAGCTTGAACTCTGCGCCATTGAAGAGGATAGGGTCAAATTGTGTAATACCAATGCAAGAGCCGATGACCCTTCTTCTTCCAGACCTCCTCCTTCTTCCCATTCCGAACCCAAAGGAGTGGCTAACACTGTGGTCGTTAGATCACCATCCTCGACAACAACTGATCAATCTCAACCTTCAACATCTCAAAGCATCACAAAACAATTCCAACAACGGTACATACAGCGTAACTACACTCCACTTGGAGAATCATACGCTTCCATTTTGGAAAAACTTGTCAAATAGGGGGTCCTCAATCTCCCTCCAATCTAACCACCTCAATTTAACCCTTCAAAAGCTATCCCTACCTAGTATAGGGAGGCCGACTTCTATTATTATCACCATGTCCAAGGCCATGACATCAACAACTGCCAAACTTTCAAGAATATTGTCCAAGACATGATAGACAGGGGTGATCTCATCTTGGACAACCTGAACGCCCCACCCAACCAACACATCGACATCTTCAAACAACCTTTTCCAAATCATCCTTTTAATCAAAACCATGTGCAGAACGTGACCGATAGCTCCCAAGAGCATGATATACACACGATCAACACTATCTCTTCTCTTATCCCTGACCAACCTCTTCCACAGGTAGAAGAATCCTCTTCTCCTATTAGTCCTCAATCAACCTCTCTTATACTAGAGGACACCTCAACCATATCTATGTCATTAGCCCCACCTTCATCCTTCCTCCTACAAATGGAGGAACATACCCTTCCTATTCCTCAACCACAAGTCAAAGGCACAATCATCCTTGCCCTCTGCCCTCTTGAGGAGCCGTACTCTCCTATTTCTTCTCCACCAAGAGAAGAACCAATCTCTTCACCCATTTCAACCGAGGAAGACCCAGTCATAATTTCCTCTTACCTTTTACCTGAGATTGCTACATCTCACTCACCTCCATCTACATCTGAACCCAAACCCGTATCTAACCTTGCCTCACACAATAGTGGCCCTCAACCCAAACCAAAGAAGTCCACTAAACCACATGGGAGGAATCTTCCCCCACCTTCATCATTACCTTCAATTTTGGGCCTGCATCCATCCACTTTAATAGGAGTGTTTCCTACTCCCATACCTCATAGAGGCAAATTGCCTCCATTACTCTCTCAACCCATCAGACATATATTTCCTCCAAAACATCCAACAACTATCACCACCAAAGTGCCATCTACACATGTGGCTACACCACCCACAAAAATGATGGTATGACCAATGCCTCTTACACCTCTCAAACTAAATTCATCAACCCCCACTGCAACAAGACACACAAACTCATTAACAGGTTATTATGCCTTACTGTTACGATAATTGTTGCAATTTTCTCATATCAATCTCCCACCTCTTAAACTATATCAATCTCTTAGACCAAAACTGCCCTAGTTCGATGACACTCAGATTTGTGCATATCATCACACGCCTGGGCATGATACTGAGCATTGTTGTGCCCTCAAGGTTGTCATTCACCAATGCTTGGAGAAAGACACCCTTCTTCTTGACCATATTATCAACAAACCTTCAACACTGCCCCACTCATCAACTCTTGGATCAAGACCATCTTGGTTCAACAACTCTAAATTTTGCCACTATCATCACACTCTAGGACATGACACTGAGCATTGTTGTGCTCTTAAGGCTGTCACTCATCAACACCAAAAAAAGGATACCCTTCTCATCAAGGATCCTTTTGACTACCCCTTTGCCAAATCATCAACACCGACCCATGCCTCTCAAACCTCATCACCTAAATCAGGATCTCCATGCCAGACTATGGTCCCTTTGCCACCTTTGACCCCCTTATTCGACATCAACATAGTCAATATAACCACTAAGCCTCAACTGACCTTGACCAATCTGTCAAACATTCTCCCCAGCTGCTAGGGGAATTCAACGTTCATCCAAGCCTTGACCAACCTTTCAACCTAGTCTCAACCAAATATCAATCCTCAACTAGGCCTCCACCAAGCCTCGACCATGCCTCGACCAAACAAGCATCGACCTGACCTCAACCAAACATTCAACCGACCATTGACCCAACCATTGACCAAACATTCAACCAGATATCAACTGACCTTGACCAAACATCATCGACCAAACAATGACCAAACATCAACCAATCAAATAATCTGGCAACATCAATCAACCAAACAATGACCAAACATCAACCAGCCAAACAATCTGAGAACATATCAACCAACTTCAGGTCCAACATCAACCAACACATGACCAATTTGGAAAGAAGTAAACAAAGAAAATTTTGCTCTAAATTGGCTCAGACCTTTCATCATGATGCACAAGCATGGACCAGGGACTTATCAGAACTTGAGTCCTTTAATGTCTTGCATCTGTGACCATTCTATTGTTAGTCGAGTACTCGCTCACTTGACATTTAACTTGAGTGCATCCCTTGAGCAACCCCATCCTCTTAATCCTCATTCCTTTCAACCATATTCCCCTACAACAAACTTTTTGTAACCCTTTTATCAAGTAGGAATGCTTCGTCATAATAAAAGGGAGCCCTTGAACTTCTATAGTCTTGTCCATGACTCAAATTTCTATCAAAAAAATAAATTGATGTCAAAATATCAAAGGTCATAAACTCTAAAGGTAGACTACTCCCTTGAAGGATAGTTGTACTATCATTGTTGTAGCTAATAGACTGCTTCCTCGAAGGACATCTATTCAAAGCCCTCATATATATATAAAGCAAAAATATAGACCACTCCCTTAAAGGATGGCTATGACTAAATCTTGCTATAAACAACACTCTTTTAGAAGCTTCTTGCATTGATCAGCTTCACAAATGACCACAAAGCAAATGAAATCTCTATGTGGACTTCCTGCATTAATCAGTCCACCAAAAAAAAAACTTTGGGTCATGGACTTGGCTTGTAGTCGTCTCAAGGTCTCATATAAAAAGGGGCAAGGTTCTCTCTGCTCTAAAATGGGTTACCCTCTCCTCCTATCACATCACCTACTCAAGGGACTTTGAGTTCACTTAAATGTCAAAGTGATTTGATTACCTCTCTAACACAACCAATGGTCAACGACGTAATGCATGAATGGGGCTCTCAGTTCTAACAATCCTTATCTATGCTATCATTCTGGTCCATGTCAATGAAAGAGCAATTTGCCTTTCACCTTTTTTCACACTTTGGTCACATTCAACCAAATCATTTTCTCAAACCAAACCAAGCCAAACATTTTCAGACCACCAACATGACATTATGACATCATACATCATCATAGTCTATTTCACATAGTTTCTATGGACACCAATACACATGGAAACTATCGACCAAACACAATTTATGTTAAGCATAAACCATTAATTGCTGAAGCATAAATAGACCTCAATTCATTTTTAGCATACATCCATCATGAATATGGAAAATTGCTAGGGATGAAAGACCCCTCAACCAATGTTACAAAATACACCATCACACAATATGAAAAAGGTTGTAACATCATCTTATCCTCATCATTTCAACACATGACCAAAACCAATCATCGACCATTTTGCCTCTTTGTCTGAACTACATTGGTCTAAGGCCCTAAAACTGGGGCTATGTAGGCAGCACTCAGATGATACGACATCTTTTGGGGTTAGCTCGACCACCCTCATTTGTTTGTCTACCTGATGGACAAACCATATCCTCTTTTTGACCATGACTTGACCTCATCCAAGACCAATCCACAACTTTGACCCTTTTCCTCCCTTTTGGGAGAACTACATTGGCATGAGGCCCTTCCAACAAGGGTTATGTAGGTAGCACTCAGATCACATGACATCTTCTGAGGTTAACTCAACCACATTCTTTCATCCATCCATTCATTCGACCAGCTATCTATCTCGACTCAACCTTGACCAATGACATTGGAGATCATGCCTATCTCCTTCGACTCTGACAACTTCCAAGACAGCATTGCCTTGGTTGTTTTTGCATGTATGCTACCTCATGAATGGTTAGCAAAATTGTGCCTAGACTATTTATGACCTTCACAAGTATGGGATCGCAAGCCGATTGATCCCCACTACTTGTGACATTTTTGTGTTTCCAAGAGCACTTCCTAAGCCTGGGATACCTAGAACATGATGACCATTAGAGCTTTAGCTTAGATTGAATAACCCAATCAACTATGACCAAATGCTGGGGCCCAGTTACTTCAATTTTGGCACTCCTTGACCTTTGACCTGTGACAATTTGACCTGACCATCCCGTGAAGTGGTATACGTGCAATCACGACTAGTACAATGTTCTCACTCCATCTTCACCATATCCATCCATCTCTCTATCAAATCGGCACCTGACATTAGGTTCCCTTCCCTTGACTCCCACTTTGAGGGGGAATACCTGATCCCACACTTGGTGCATTCAACTCTTATTTTTGTCTTGCAGTTCATTTGAACAACCAACAAGATGAAATTGACCTTATCCCACACCTGGGGCAACCAACTCCTATTTTTGTCTTGCAGTTCGTCAAGAACAACCAACAAGACAAAAAGGGGTAAATGTAGACACTGAAATCATGTCTACTCCTTGGTCGTCCTCCCCCTTGGTCCCTTTCCACTCTTAACCTATGTCTTATTAATTTAAAATAATTATTTTATTTTAAATTAATAATTCTCTCCTTCCTTCTCTCTCTCCCCTTGACACCTCACCCATGCCACCTCTCCTCTCCTTGGATTCTTTGCCCTTGGATACCCTCATTTATCACCCTATGACCTATTCCAACTTGCCCTCCACTACCCCTTGCCAAGTCTTAAATGATTTAAGACCCCATTTCCCTTATCCCATGCATTTCCCACACCTATTAATCCACCTTCGACCATTTATTCCCCTGACTTGCTGACCTGGCAGTTGGGAAAATAGACAAAAGGCTTTTCTTGCCTTTTAGCCACCAATGTCAGTTAACTATCGACCAACGTCAGTAATTTTTTCGATGTCGATTTCCTTCGTAATTGCATTCTTGACCCAAATGCAAGATCCACTTTTCTCAATCTTTCAATCCAACCTTTCGACCTTCAGCAATCCAATTTTTCACTCCTCAATCCATCAATCCTTCCAACCACCAGACCCCTCACTCTCTCTCTCTCTCTCAAGCACACATCAAGCTATAACAACAACAGGTACTCTGCATCAGCGACTCCACTAGCAACAGGGCCTTCACACTAGTAGCATCAGCAATAGGTATAACCAGTCTACAACACTCTTTCCTCAGCAAACCATAGGTAAGTATTTCCTCTGTGTTTTCATCATGTTTTCTAGTTATTGCTTCTAAGTGCTAGACTCAACCATCATCAACCAGACTATCAACCAGACCACAGACCTGACCTACCCTTCTCGAAGATGCTAAAAGGCCTCCTCTATCCCTCTATCCCTTTTTGACATTCTATCCATTGTTCCATACCTCTACACAGACTCTCAGACCATTCAACCAGACCCATATCCCTTCTCAAACTCATCCACAGACCATAAACTTGTCTAGACCTGACCAGATCTCATCTAAAGACTACTGCCCTAACCGACGCCGGCCACAAAGACCACTACCTTCACCAATGTCAGCAGACTAACCGATGTCAGTAGACCTTGACAACTAATGTTGGTAGACTAACTGATGTCGGTGACTATGACCAGGCTGACAATAACATTCAGGTAAGCATTTGCTTCTATTTCTATTTTAGTCTTTAATCATTTCAGTCTTTTTATCATTCTACCTTTTATCAAACATTATTTTTATCAATCAGTGGGTTGACTTCCCTCAAGGAAGTCTTTGTACTTTTGGGATCAAGCTTTTTCTTGGCATCCCACCATCTCCTCATCTAACACCTTTGTTTTAGTCTCTTTCTTCTACAGGTGTCATCCTCCACAACCAAAGAGGAATTCCTTCTATCGTCTGGATTTGGTGCGCAAGACTTTATCTGGGTACATACAAGCCCTAGATGATTTCTCTTAGTTTCTCATTTCCCTTTTGAATGTGAAAGCAAAAATCATATAGAAACAGGTGTAAGAATTGGTTTCAAATTCTTGACAGGGGCATGAATCAAATTGCCATGTTGTTGACATTTATTAAACCTTTAATATATGTACATGCATCTACATCCATTGTTGGCCAATAATACCCATTATGTAAGAGATTTTTGGATAGGATGGCCCCATTGGTGTGAGATCCACATATTCCTTCATGAACTTCACATAATGTTAATGTAGAATCTACCAAAGTTAAATAACAAAGTAGAGTTATATTAAAACTATAATAGTAGAGGTTTGATCTGAGTAAGGTATATCATGTGACATGGTGGATAAAGGCCTTGGATTGTTTATGTGATAGTTCTGGTGGTAGTATTTGGTCATGAAGATAGGCATAAGGTCTAAATACTAGATAGAGATGGGGCCAAAAATATCATAGATCATGATGATGGTTATAGGCTCATGAGCTAGTGCGAATAGATTTTCAATGAAGAATTGTTATTATTTGGCCATGTTTGTATGTTGAATCAAATATCCAATGGTAGCCATGGCATCTATTATACTATTACTATCCCTTGGTATATGTTCAAACTGTACATCAATAATCTACTATTTGAGAGTATCGACCATGGCCTTGTATGGTACCAATTTGTCATTTTTGGTCTAAAAATGATCTATAACTTGATTGATGATTAAATGAGAATCACCATAAACCTTGAGATGTTTTATGTTCCATTATACCACCTATTGAAGACTTGTAATTAGTGCTTCATATCTGACCATGTTGTTCATACAAGGAAATTTGATCCTGAATGATTTAGGGACTAGATCCCTTATGGTGTTCTAAATAAAAGTCTTACCCCTGATCAATGTGCTATGTATTATCCATCAAAATACAAATTTTAGTGATATTTCTCAAGAGGTGTTTCAATGATGGTCATAATGGATTCATCTATGAACTATAATGTTAGTGGTTCTATATCTACAAGGGGTGCTTCAACAAGTTAATCTATAAGGACCTATCCCTTGATGGATTATTGGTTGACATACAGTATCTCAAACTCATTAAAAAGCATGATCCATTTAGAAATGTGGCCTTGTAAATCTATTTTAGATAATAGAGACTTGAGTGGATATACTTTTGAAATGACTATGGTCTTATTTTTCAACATGTAATGTTATAGTTTTTGAGCTGTAAAGACCATAGCTAAATAATATTTTTCAATGGGCATATAAATGTGCTCATATATAACTAGGGTATAACTTAGATAGTACATGGAATTATCCTTTCCATTCTCATCATGTTAATCGAGAAGTGCCCCTATGGATTTGTTTGTGATTGACTAAGAAGTGCTTTCCTAGAATTGGTGGAAATAAAATAGGCAAATTTGCAAGATAGTCCTTTAATTATTGGAAAGTGCTCTAGCATCCATCATCCCAATGAAATGTCACATCTTTCTTTAGTATATGTGTAAATGGGTGGAACTTATCTACAAATTGAGATATGAAGCATCTAATAGATTATATTTTGCCTTGCAAACCATAGAGCTACTTCATATTGGTCAGTGGTAACATTTGAGTTATGTCTTGTACTTTAGTTGGAATGACTTTAATGCCCCTATGAGACATAATAAAGCCTACTAACTTACCTGAAGTAACTTCAAAAATACACATTTTAGGATTTAACCTAACTTTATATTCATGTAGTCACTCAAATATCCTTCATATGATTACTAGATGATTGGCCCTAGTCTTTGGTTTTCCCAATATGTCATCGAAGTAGTCTTCAATAATATCATGCATCATATCATGAAATATGATGGTCATGGCTCTTTGGTAGGTGGCCCCAAAATTTTTTAGACCAAATGGCATAACCTAATAATAGAATGTTCCCCATGGGGTGGTATACATTATTTTATTTTGGCCTTTTAGTGCAATGTGAATCTAGTTATAGCCTAAGAATCCATCCATTAGTGAAATTATTTCATAACCCATTATGGATTCAAATATCATGTCAATATTTGGTAGAGGAAAGTCATAATTGGGGTAGGCCTTGTGTATGTCTCTAAAATCAATGTAGATCTTGACTCCTTATAGATTTTTGCTCACTAATACAATATTAGATATCCACTTTGAGTAGTCGATCAGTCAAATACATCTTGATTCCAAGAATTTTTCCAACTCTTTCTTTAATAATACAATAATGTAAGGATGCATATTATGTAATTTATGTTTTATAGGTTTGGCATCAAGATGTACCACAAAGTGGTGTACAACTAAGGCAGTGTCTAAACTACGCATGTCAGAGTAAGCCCAGGCAAATATATCAACAAACTCTCTAAAAATAGTTGTAAGGACTTCACATTCCTCCTTAGTGAGGGATACACCTAATTTGATAAATTTTGGGTCATTTAGAGTCCTAATGTTAACTTATATCATGTCCTCTATAAGAAGGGTTGAACCATCTTCTAGAATGGTTGGTAAATATTTAAACTTCTATCATGGCTCCCTAAGTTGTCCTAGGTATGATGAATTAGAATTGCTTAATGATAGGGATGGAAATGTGACAAATACTATGGAAAAATCTTGGATGGTTCATTCAAAGGCCTATTTCTCTTCAAGACTAAACTTAGAGATATAAGCAAGTATGTAGTTGGTGGTCTCCTAAGCTATGTTTGAGGAAGGTTGAACACACCCATATAATGGCACCTAAAATAGGTTTTCAACACTAGACTGGCCTTTCTCTTTACTATTTCCTTGGGCCAAAAGTACCTCAAAGAGGTTTTCACTTTAAGACCTCAATTTTTTATTTATTTGTTTTTGGCTAAGGATGTTCACCCATTCTCAAAAATAGGATTCAGGATCTAACTTGATTAAGAACCCTTATGTGTGGTCTCCTAACAAAACATTATCCCTAAGTACTAAAAATCATAGAAGGCCTCATCATTTTGAAACTCATCAACCAACACTATTGATTCTTATTGGTCCTAGTCTATCGGTTGAGGGTAATATAAGGGAAGATAATTACTACAAATAATTATTTGAAGGGTAAAAATGGCATTGGTACCAAAAAAAATGATATTAGCTAGCTCATCAAAAGGGATATGATCAGACTCTACTTTATTGTTAGCATCATCATCACTAGTCATTAACATTAGAACAAAAATAGGGTACATGGGTTCACCCCTAGGCAGTTTAAATCTCAGACTATTTGTTCCTTTGTACCTAGTGGAAAATTTTGGCTCAAGTAGGCCCTATTGATTTAGCCCAAGGCCTCTTCCTTCATTGGCATATCTTTCCATGATTTTGTTTGAAATGGGATACTTGGAATTTATGTAACAATCAACCAATTTATCATTATACAACCAATATTCATCACCTTTAAGTAGGTCATATTCTTGGCTAGAAATTGATATGAAACTAATAGGTGCTAGACTATGATTTTAGCCTTTACCCTTTCTTTACCATTCAATACAAGGTGGTTTGGCTTTGGGTTTTCCAAAAGATTTGGTATCTATGGAAGATTAGCAATATAGAATGTATCATGGATCAAATATTATCCTAGGCCATTTTTTGATATGGTATAATGATTAGATGTTTCAAGAGGTAGCATGTGGGAAATTGAATCAAGGGTATTAGGTTCAATTTAATTGGCCTGTGATGAATCAACAAGTATTTCTTTCCCTTTATCTTTATTAATAATTAGATTTAGGATAAAATAGTAGTTATAACTTTGGTACTCGACCTCTAAATGATTGTAATGTTTGTAGGTCTGTAAATCTACATGAATAGTAACCTCCATACTTGAATAGGAGAACATGATACATTAGTCCAATGTTCAAGGGATTTCACAAATCTAATGTATCCAAGGTCTACCCAAAAGCATATTATATGACAAATTGAGATCTAACACAAGGCATAGTATATTATGAGTCAAGGGCCTAATGATAACTAGCAAGATAATGGTGCTTTGTGATTATAATTCTTCATTATCATAGGCTTTGATTGTGATCATTTTGAGTTGGAGATCAGTTATGGTGTATCTGAAAAGCTTGATGAGATTTAGAAACACTATATTTAGACCTAATTTATTATCTATGAGGACATATTTCTCTTTATGATATATTATGACAACTTTTATATAAAATGGATTATTATGTAGAGGGCCAAGGGATGACATATCACTTCATTCAAAGGTTAATTGTTGGCCTAGATCTAGGTGTCCAACCAAATATTGAAATTTGTCAAGAGATGTCATTTAGAACTTGGGATTGGTTAAGGATCTCTGTTAAGATGTTATTTTGGATTGTGGATGTATGCAAAAAATCTAAAATGGAGATTTATGTGGGTGTTTTATGCAACTATTCCATTCTATCAAATGTCTTTTCTTACAAAATGGTAAATGGCTAGTTCCTAGCTAGAACAATTAGTTGGATGGGTGAATTGGTAGATGGTTGTGGGATTGGTATGGTAATATTCAACCACTGAGATGTGATTACATAATTATGATTGGATACAAGACAATTATTGCTAAAAAATGATGGTGGAGGGGGAATAGATAGGATAAGTCATGATTATCAATGTACTTGTGCATGGTCATAGGCTAATGATAAGTTATCGATATAAGGTCCAAAAGTGGGAATCCCTACTTGTTGGTACACCTATATGCAATCCCAAATCAAGGAAGGATCACCAACATGGGTTGGTTGATTGGAATTAATTAGAAATGGTCTTATTTGATTGGTGCTTGGTCTTGGATTAATAAAAATGGTTAAAATGCAACCTACCATAATATGGCCTACAACCTTGTTGTAGTCATGCCAACTGCATGATAGGTTTGTTGGTTGTTAGCATCATTATAACCTTAATTTCATCCACTCATTGATGTTTTTGGTTTTGTTATTAATTTTATTGGTTCTACCTTGGTTTTTGATAATGTTGTTATTGTGCTAGCTACTATTACTATTGTTATTGGTTATTATGTTGTGAAAAGGGGTTCTAATAAATATCAAGGTTCTAATTGGATGTAGAAGCTCCATGATATAAATTTATCTCCCTATTTTCCAACATATTCTCAATTGAATGTTTAATTTTCACACAATGATGTAAATTATGTCTATTAACTTGATGATACTTTCATAATTCATTTTGTTTGTACTAGTCTGAATAGTTAATGCTGGTAGGATAGTGTTTCAAAATAGGCTAGTTAATCATATTAGATGTATCAAGCTTGTGAAAAATATATTTAATGGGTTTTCCAAGGTTACTAAAGACAAAATGAGTAAGTACAATTTTCCTTAAATAAGGGGTTTGTAAAGGCATAGGTTTTTGCATTTTTAGCATTAGTCTACGTTGTTGCACTTGATATGTTTAATGAATGGGTTGGTGATTAGGAGTAATTTTCATATGTGGTGTAAGCTGAGCATATGATGTTTACACTATTTGGACATGGCATGACTTGATTACTCCATTTCCCATAATTTTATTATTATTATTGAACTACTTAGGTTTGTCATAATTATTGGCTTGGGTTTGTTTTGATGCTTGCACTTGGACTTGGTTATGATTTTGGGCATTATTTTTGTTTTGATTATGGCTCTAATTTGATGAGTTAAGTTTAATGATCCATTTGTTAATAAGGGATATTTATATAAAAAAATCTTTATCAATGATCTCCTTGAAAGTTTGCACACATTACAACTCCAGATGGTAAGATATTTCATGGTGTAAATTCTTAGCAAACACAATGGCTAGTTCCTTGTCTAGTAGACTATGGATAAATTAGCATGTAAAGGCTCTCCATCACTATAGATAGCATGAAAAAATTTCATCAACTTTTTATTTAGCTTGCATCAAATATACCAGTGAAATATCATTTTGAGATTGTAGGAGAAGTGATGCATAAACTTGTCTAAAAGATCATAAAAATATAAAACTAAATTTGGGGGCAATTTTAGGAACCATTCCAATGCTTGTCCTACTAAACTAGTCAAAAACAACAATAAGAGGTATATATCATTGTATGTTGTAGATTGGCAAGAAAAAAATAATTCCATAAAATGGGCATTGGGGTCACCTTTCCCATTGTATTTTTCAAACTTTGATAGTTCATATCCTAGAGGGAATGGTATTAATAAATACTCCATGTTGAATGGGTAAGAACACACATCAACCAAATTAAACATTTTGGTTTATTTTCTAGATTGGATGGCAGTAGTTGCATCCTTCATTTGTTGTAGTTCTTTAGCTAGGAAACTAGTGGGAACATTGGCCTGAGGTGAGGGTTTGGTGTTCAACAGTGGATTACTTTTATAGGGGTGTAGTGGAGGCATTTTTTGGGGAATGTTGGTTTGGTTTGGGAATGTACTAAGAATATGCATACATAGATTATGGTGCAATTTTTTGAATTACATACATTACTATGTGATATTATAGTTAGGATTAGGTATATGAGCCTAGTTTTAATTCATCAAACTACTAACTTAACCTTTTAACCAACCCCTTTTTAACTTACTTTCACCCTTTTAACCTTGAATACTCAACCATCAATGGTCAACTTAACCATTGATGGTTAGTTTGACTATCAACAATTAGGTCCTCACCTTAACACATCACCTATTGTGTGTGAGATAATAAGGCATAATTTAATATGCTCATCTTATGTGGTGATAAAAAACTTCTAAGCATTGTGATTAGAAACCTCATCCTCTAGGGAACCTTCCATCCTCCATCTCTCTTTTATTATAAAAGGAGAGGAGTAGGAGGTGAAAGGGATCCATGTTCAAGATATCAAATCTTCTTGCACATAGGTATTCAAGCTCTCTAGCATCTAGTCTTCCTTTAGCAACTCAACAATATCAAAAGAGAACTAAACCTTTGTCAACTTTGTTTTTGAGGCCAAAGAATTGTTACTCTAGAAAAATTACCTCAGCCTTCAACTATCAACCATATAGCAAATTACAAGTATATTCTACTTATTCTTTGTTATTTTGGATTTCTAATCTCCTTGACCTAATCAAACCTATTTGTAACTTATTTCCTCTCCACCATATCCTTAATACAACCATTAGCTGAACACCTACCTATTTTAAAACTCCTTTCTCAATACCTTCAAAAATTCATAGGTAACCATCAATGATCATCACAACCACCAATGGTCACCCCAAACCATTGATGGTTACCTAACTACAGATAGTTTTCCCAACCATCAATGGTCACTATGGTAAAAAATACTAGCAAGTTATTTTCAACCCCTTACCCCCAACTAAACCTAACTCTTTGTGTTCCTACCTATTTATAGACCCTCTTCTAATTTTTTGAACATGACCCCACCCACTTTATCATGAGTATTGACCTACTTTTTCTATATTTAGTCATTTTATTTAATAAGCATTCCATTTTCTTCTTGTATTGCATTTAATTTACTTTATGCAAGTACCTTAATTTATCATTTCCAACTTGATTTTTATCAATAGTGGATTGACAACCTCCTAACAAGCTTATGCTTCATGGATCTAGCTCATGCTAGGCAGTCCACTTAACTATCTTCCTAACAACCCCCTTTGTTAGTTCTTTCTTATTTGTAGGTTATTCCTTCCTAGCCAAAGAGGATTTATTTGGATTATGCATGCATCATCAATCAGGTATTTCTACCACAACCTTATTACTAATTTCTTATTTTCTTCCAAAATTAATAAATGAGTAGAAATTAAGAGAAACATTTTGGCATATTTGATGGGACATAGAAGTAGCTATGTGCCCTTTCTTTCTTCATTTATTCTATTCTCATCAAATGAAATATAAAATGTCTTTTGGGCTTAAAATAAACTTTTACATTACATTGATTTCTTGTTTGCTTTAGTTCATCTATTTAACTTTAAAAAGCAAATTAGTTAATCATAGTTTCACTCTTATTATCACACACTTTAATAAACCACATAATCAATAAAAACATTAAAATAAACTTGAGACAAGACCTAACTAGGATTTCATCACCTAGTTGTAAACCTTACCCTTTCCTAGCAATCTTACTTAAAGGTCATTACCAAGGGCAGAATCAACTCAGCTATTTGGTTGAGTATAGACTTTAAAACTAAGTATATCTTATCTAATGACCCAACATCCTTATCTCTATGGTGTGTGGAGTGAGGGGGTGGGCCCCAATATCAAGCCACGTACTAAAGTTTAATACAGATTTTTCTCTTGATCACCTAAACAAAAATTGAAAACCACCTTAGATTTCCTCTTTAATACCTGATCTACAAGCCAAATTTATTCTTCACGCTTTCTAAGGTATAATCCAAAAGTGATCTAAACATAAATCTTGAGTTTTAAACACACTTTTAGTGTATGTTTATCTTTTCTTGAGATTCTTTTCCTTTTACTTGTTTTTTTTGAGGTGTGAGTTTTCATCATTCTTTCCTATTTTCTCACATGGTCTTTCCTAGATAGCAGTTATGAAATCAAATCAATAAAGGACCACCTTCTTCCTCTTCCTCCTCCTCTTTGGAGTATACTTTTGATATTAAGGATTCTCCTCCTCATTCTCCCCCTCCCACCATGCCTCTGATAGTTGTTGAGGGTGATGCAAATTTTGACACATTCCTTGATAACAACCCTATGGCCCTCCAACATTACCTTAATACCTTATCTCACCACACCTATACTACTTAGGTTCCTCCCACAGATCCACCTTATGGTATGCCTCCCCCTCTTATGATTGGTTTTACCTCCACCCAACTTTTGATTACCCAAGCCTCTTCTTCTACCAATATCCCATCCAATACCCCACCTAATCTAATCTAATGTTCCAACCTATAATCAACCCCACCTACACTAACCAACACCTCCAATATAGGGGAAACCTTACCTCTTGTTACTTATACCCAACCCACCATGGGGGTATATTTTATCCCTGTTTCCATCATTCCTACTATCACCACCAACCAACCAATCTCTACCCCTCTTCAAAATTTGGTACTTTTCATACCTCCTACCCTTCCACCTATTAGCACTATAGTCACCACCCAACCTCAGCCAACAACTTCAACCATACCTCTAAACCAAACTTCATAAATCTATCAACAAACACTCATGAAATCTTACCAAGATGTTCCTAATCCAAAAGGATATAGACCACCTTCTACCCAACCTTTAATGCCAACATACCAATATGGGGCATTATCCCAACCTTTAATGACTGCATACCAATATGTGGTATCTTCTCAACCTTCCACCTCTTATCCATATATTTCACCCACCCAACCTCAACCAAACCTACCACCTAATTATGTAGCTCCCTAACTTCAAATAGATTTAGTTAAGATGTTGATGGATAAAATGTCCAATCTTGAGTCATCCATTTTGGGGGCTCATACCCTCTATCTTATGATCAAATTTTCAATTAACCCATTCACCCATCTATTCCAATCTAATGTTATCCTCCTGAATGGGAATTACCTAAGTTTTCCATGTTCCAAAGTAAAAAGGACCCCCAACAACACTTAAGAGCATTCTACCATTCTTTTTATTTGATTGCATATGATAGTGTTATTCTTCTTCATATCTTCCCCATGTCCCTATCTATACCAACCTTGGATTGTTATAGGGCTCTCACTAATCACTCTATCTTCTCCTTTTCTCAACTAGCCAAAATATTTTTAGATCATTTTTTAGTTTATATATGTAAAATGGTTTTTATTCTTGACCTTTAATCTAATAATCAATTTGATGATGAATCAATTTTTTATTTCATAGCTAGATAGAGAGGTCTCATTAACCAACTTTATTTCTCCTTACCTCAATCTAAACTGATTGAACTCTTTTCTTGAGGTTGTGCGAAACATATTTCTCCCACTCTTCAAGTTTAGACTTTTAGAACCTTTAATGAGGCATTTACCATGACACAAAAACTTGAAATTAGAGACATTAATGAAAGGAAATTTAAATTGAGAAACAAGAATTCCAACTTTAAATCCAATGACCCTTATTCAACCAAAACCACCAATCTAACCAACCATCCCAATATCAATACAAAGGCAACCGCAAACATGGTTGTCCTTAAATTTGCTCCACCTTTAATTATCAACCAACCTAATCAAACCAATTCTTCCAACCCATCAATCCAAACAAATCACAACCAAAATCAAACCACTCTAAGCTAGTATACTCCCATAAGGGAGTCATATGCTTTCATTTTGGATAAATTAATAAAATCTAACCTCATACAACTTCCTCCTGTCAAATATCCCCATAATTTTATGCCTCTCACCCTACACTTGGTCAGTATAATGAAAATGATCTATGTGCCTTCCATCATGTTATTAGACATGATGTTAGTAGGTGCAATACCTTTAAAACTATTGTCTAAAACATGATTTATAAGGGTGAAATAGAATTAGATAAGCCCAATGCACCTACAAACCAATCATTAGACATATTTTATAAACCTTTTCTTAACCATGAACCTTTTACCAACCATGACAATAACTAACCAAAACATCTCACACTCATGAGGTGCACACACTCAATATTGTTAGCATTGAACCTATTGTTGAGGAAACCATTACCTTATCTATCTCATCATCCATCCAACTTATTGAAGTGATAAAATATTCTTCTATTCCTTTGGACAACCAAACACAGGAAGAAACCCCCTCTCTTTCAATTGATGACACCATTGACTTACCCACCTCTCCTTTGATAGAAATACCAATGGAGGTAACCCTTATTTCAACCTCTTCTTCATCCAATTCACTTATGGAAGTGGTGGAATCACTAATATTTCCTTTGGACATACAAACAAAGGAAGCAACAACCTCCATTTTTCCATTTGAACAAACCACACCCTCTTTACCTACTATAGAACCAACCACTCCTTCTTTGGAAACCACTCCAAAGGAAGAGATCATCTCCTCTATTATTTCCCTAAAAACACCATCTTACTCAACCATCAAACCTTCCACCCAATATAAAGGTGAATAAACTATTCTCTCACCTCAACCTATGGGATTAATATTTGAAACCAATAACCAAATAATCAAACCCATATATAAACCTTTTTCTACATTGGTTCAAAATCTAGAGTTTACTTCTAAACCCAATCTAGATAGGCCCACTTTTTGGCACTGTATTGGGTTCCCTTACCAAAATAAAAAAGAACCTTTAACCTCACTTACGTCTACCCTCAAACCTATCATTACCTCAACCCCATCCTTAGATACTTCCTCCTCCAAAACCATGGAAGAATCTTCCAATCCACCTCTATCTAAAATTACTAAATGACACTATACCTCTTTGACCAAACATATCAAAAATATAAGAATATTTACTACTCCTAACTTGGCTCATACATATTTGAAATTGGACTTAACCTCATCAAGTCTACCAAAAAAACCATTGACTAAACCTATCAAAAGGGTAGAACCACCCAAACCATCTCGAACTAGACCCATACCATCCCTTTATCTATCACCTTCAATTTTAGGACCCCATGCCTCTATTATCCATATTACCTATTCCTCATCTAGTAAACCTTCTCCTTTTACTCTACCTACACCTGTCTACACAAAAACAATAAAATCCCCATCATTTTTAACTAACCTAGCTACCTCTACCTTCCCACCTATCACCAACACTTCATCCTCCACCTCTAAATCTTCCACATCCAAACCAACCAAACGACCCCAACCTAACCAACCCACTAAAACCATTTCACAACCCATAATTTCCATGTTAAATCCTACTCCCAAGAAGGCTCCCACTCCTAAAACAAAAAATCCAACACCCTCAACACCTTTTATCAAATCATATTCAACCATTCTACAAAGGTTGTTACAAACCTCTTATTTAACCTTACCACCTGTCAAACCTCTCAACCTTTCACATCTTAAACTAAAATGGTTCAATGATAGTTTGATTTGCCCATACCATAGGACACTAAGACATGATATGGAGAACTATAAATCTCTTTAAACACTAGTCCATAACCTATGGGATGAGGATGATTTATTGTTAAATGAACCTCCCTTGAGCCCATTACCAACCCAACTACAAACCCAAACCATCCAACATTTACCTACTCCCCCACTCTCACCTAAGAGTGAGGAGGAATCGAAAGAGAAATTCAAACCAACACTTCTTATCCACATTATCCAAATGGTTACCTGATCTCAGACCCAATATAAAGATAAGGGAAAGGCTTAATTGTCCATACCATGAACATACCCTTCAACCCCTCAACCTTCCAACTAAACCCAAACACCTTCACCTTCACCTTCATCATTACCGAAACCCAAAGTATCCATTCTAGGTGTTGTTGATGTTTAAAATTGCACTTGATTCTAATCAACAACAATGGGAAGTTTTAAGATGTGGGACTTGCATCTTGGAACAACCTCTAGATTTTAGAGAAGCTGGTCTCTTCTGTGTATCAATTGTTGGGGGAAAAAGGATAGGGATTTAAATGGGATTGCAAATGCAAGAAATAAAATATAACTATGGTGATGCACCTGAGTGTAATTTTGATCCTTAATCCTAAGCATAGTGCAACTATATGTAGGATTCAATTACATTAAAGAGAAAACTATGGCATGATTAATGTAATATACAAAAACAATAGAAACAAAGGCTTGTAGTTTTAGACTACCTTTGTAATGATATAGGAAACATAAACTAAGGCACAAAACTCTCTCTTCTCATTAATTTTCATTCATATAAAAGGCACAAAAACATGCACAGTTACACAAACTTTATAACTTAAGAAAACAAAACAAAGGCAAATGATGCTCTTGATCACCACTGTAGAAAGCCTAATCCCTCTCCATTTATTCTTCATAAAATTCTCCCTTTATACCCTTGGATGACTCCCTCCATCATCACCTTTCCCATGGAATTCTACTCTACCCTTGACTCATAGGGGACAAATAGAGGGCGCTTTCAATGTTTTTTGGCCCTAAAAATCTACCCAGTGAACTGTTCCATCTACTAGAATTAACTCCAACTAAGTTTCCCTCTAGATTGATCACACATTCCCAAATTTACAGCCCAATACTGAACTCTAACTGAGTTAGAAGTGCCTATACAGGATCCTCTGTTCTATTGAAACAAAAAGAACACTTAGTCAATTCCCTAAAGATCTTCTTATTTCTTAGGAGATATTAGAGAATGACACTTGGCATTTTCTACCTGATTTATCAAAGACATGTGACATTTTCTACTTTCCCTATATCTTGCTCAGGAATGCCCTGCCTTTGACATGTGGCAATCTCTGCTTGCTCTTTAGCTATGCTTGTAGAAATATTTGGGATGTATGTTAGGCTCCTATGGATGGTGACACTTGGCAGCTTTTACAAACCTTTGAAATAAAACTTGGGACCCACCACGATATTTATTCAGTAATGAAACTCAAAGATGATCTCTCAGACATTGACACATGGAGGCTTCCACAGCTTTGGGGAAGATACGTGGCATCTTTCACTGATTTTTCTAAGGGTATGTGGTGGATTCTGCTTATCCTAGGAATGGAGTAGAAAAGGGCTCAGAAAGTGACACTTGGCAGCCTTTGCTTATCTCTGACACTTAAAAAAAAATTAAATAATGCCCTACTACCTTCTAAAAGGGTGCCTGACCCCTTTGGTTTTTTGGGACACTCCCTTGAACCACTCATTGAACCCAAATTGGTTCAAGGGTTCAGTGCTTCAACACTGCATGCCATTTACACACAACCCAAGATCTTGAACCAAAATATTAAATTGAGGCACTGAACCACCCTATTAAACCTAGGCAGTAAACTAACTATCTCTTAGATGTTGACACATGGTGACTTCCACATTCTTCTGGAAAAGTAGTTTAGAGCCCTCCGCAACTGCCACTTGGCATTTTTTTGCCTAATCCTGATACTTAGCTTGTTAAAACCTTTTGCCAAAAAATAGATGAAATGTGGGTTCCAAAAAGGAACGTTAATGCTGACACATGGTGCATTCCACTAAGTTGTTGTTGGATACATGGCACGTTTTATAGCCCTCTTGAAAGTTATGAAAAGTGCCCCAAATGACACCACTTGGCCTATTTGGTAACTCTGAAAGTGACACTTGGCAGCCTCCACCTAAATTCAACACTTGGGCAAAAAAAGAAACCAAAGGATCAAAAAGGGAAAATGAACCCATGTTTAGATGATGCCACTTGGCAGCTTCCACTACTCTTCAACACTTAGATAGAAAATGAGTCAAATGAATCGAGCTCGTGCTCTGTTTCAAAATTCTACTGTCATGACCAAGGTATGCGAGAATAAAATCTGCAGTGTGCAACAAAAAATTGGAATGCAACATAGAGTGAAATTTTTACTCTACAATTATTGACAACACCTAGGACTTTTGGGCCTACTCAAAAATAAACACAACTCCCGCTTTGTTAAAATTGCAAAAACCACAGCTTCAACAATGTTGTCTAGGAAAGAGGAACCAGAACAGCTTCCACTTTCGAGACTGAAGAATCATCCTGTAAGTTCTAAAAAATTGTTTGATCGTTCTATTTGGCTAGTAGCAATGGTTCAATTTGATTAACCATTAGCACCATGCTATCATCAAGAAATGGAGACAAAAGGCCCAAATTGAATAGATCTTTGATATGCTACTTCATCTTGATGATGCCTTCTTTCATGATGTCGATGAGCTCTCTACAACTATTGGCCATGTAATTGCAACTGAAAACCTCATTGACTCTCTTTGTTATGACCATTCTGTCAGTGATTCTTTTGGCTACTAACATCATGTCCATTGCATCATAGAGCTTTTACAACAACATTTGATAGTTCATGACTCTATCAGAGACTGTAGCTAGAGTGTTCTGCACTGAATCTCCCACCTTTTCACATAATCTCTGTGTGTTTAATAAGAAGGTGAGGGAAGGCTTGAGCTATAAAATCTCTGAAGAGATTATTTTCCACATAGATTCATAGAGCTCCTTTACCAATTTTATCACCCTAACACTCTCTAGCCTATTAGCTAGCTCTAGTGTTAGTTATGCCACTCTTTATTGCTCCACCTAGAACTAGGCTCGAATGGCCGCAATATTATTCTGCTCGATTAGCAGCTTGTGTTGCCATTCTACTTTTCTTGCCTCAAGGTCCCCACTATAGCATTTATCTACATGAGCTCTGCCTTTAAAGAATCATTCTAGGCTTGGATTTCTTGGTGAATCTAAAGGGAAATAATATCTTGCAACTATTTATTCAGACTCGATATTTCATTATCTTTCTTGTTGATTTCTTCGATCAAACTATTATAGTTTGCCTTTTCCTTGGCCAAATCAGCCTCCACCTTCTATAGCCTTCTTGACATTTTCAAGTAGTCTTCTGTGACTACAAAAGTGGATTCAGTCAACAACTCAAATCTATCTTGGGGCCTAAAAAGGGACATATTGATGGCCACTGCATCCATTGAGTAATCCTCAGGCTGCATCTACTCAGCTAGCTTGATAACATTTGGTGACAAATGGGCCACCATCAATTATTGCTAAATTGGGCCAAATTGTGATGGTAGATGAGGTGTGGGTAGTGCCTTATTTTCCTTTGTCTTCTTTTTCTCTCCTCGGGCTTCCCTTGCCATCGACACAACATCTACTTGGGTTAGGAAAGTAGAAGGGGAGGTAATGTGCCCACCCACAAAGGGATGTCCCTGTGGCAGACCATATTGAATAGCTAACTATTGGCTATGGGCGATCTGAGGAGAAAGATTTTTGGGAATATAGGGGGAGAAATGGGGTAACATCAAAAACTGAGGAGGCACAGATGGGGCAAAGTGTGAAATGGGGATGGCAGAGGTGACAGGGGGGTCATTTGGCAAGGTAGAGGCATCATGCCGATGGGAGAAGAGATAGACTGAGAAGGAGAAGGAGGAATGATACTTTCTTGAGGAGTAATTTTAGCACTCTATAATTGGCATTACTGGGTGTTTGTCTCCTCTTCCATGGACAACTAAAACTGCACCTACCTTTGTTTCTTAAGTGTCTCCTTTTTTTGTTGTGTTCTCTCTCCTTTCATGTCTGCTACTACTATTGGTGATGCTTGTGGAGAACTGGGAACTTCAATGACATTTGAATATGGGGAAGCCTTTGGTGGTGAATAAACCACACTCTTTTGTTCCTCCAAAATGCTAAGAGGTTGGGGCCAAACTGACACAATTATTGCTATTGTAGTTTGTTCTAAGGTTTATGGATCTTGGCTTGGCCCAACGTCCTGCTCTATACCCCATGTTGGCAATTTAGTCATCCCTGGGCTAGATGCAGGGGAGAGATGGCACTCATCCCATAGTTCTTCCCACATCTCATCTATGTCTACATTCTTGAAAGAATGGGTGGTCTGAGAAATCTCCTACCCATATTTCCAATAAGATTCTATCTTTTCTACATCCCAATCCTTATTCTTCAATGCTCTTCTCAAGCTAGAAGTCATTCTGACTTTGGGATCATAATCCCTCTGCTTAATGTATAAAGTCTCCCATGGTCTATTTTTTAGAGGGGGAAAGTCTGATAACACAACATAAAAATTGGGAGCATCTTCTATAGGGTTTCTCTGGGTCTCCCAAAAAGGGTGGCCCTCATGTATAATCCTAGTTGCAACCCTGTTAGTCCTTATTCAGGAAGCTATGTAACTATTTGGGTCATATACCCATTTGTCTTCAACTAACAAGAACCCCAAGAAGGCTAGATTTTAAATTAGCAAGACTTTGGCATCCCTGGATTCCAAACTTATGTTGCCTGCCATCCATGGGAGGTCAAACATCTTCCTCTTCTATTTCCCAGAACCATAGTTATTATCTACCACTGACACTTGCCTGGTGACTTCTAAAAATGTTAACCTAAGAGTTAAAACCTTCGGTAGCAACATTGGTTCCCCACAAAAACCATGAACTCTTAAAATCATATGGTGGGATCCAAAATAGAAGTTACACAGAATCAGGCAACTAGCCAAGAGGTTTGAAATGCTAGGGAAGAATTTGTTCTTGATTGGTTCAAGGCTGAGGTGGCATAGAGTAAGGGTAATAAAGAGTTCCCAAAAATCATATGGGTCACTGGTCCTTGACAAAACATGCATCCATGCAGACACACGAATGGTCCTTTGGGGATCAAAACTAGGGTCATACATGTTTAGATGCATATGTTGGGTGAAGAGGTCAGTGTTTTGGTATAACATGAGGTGAAACAAATAAGAAGAATACCTGAACACTCCCTTTAATCTGAACTAGACCAGTTATTCCACCATTGTAAAATCAATCAGCTCTAAAAAGTCAAGCCAATATTCCTAGGTCTTATCGATGGTCTTTAACCTGAAGAGGATGGCCATTTGCTCTACATAAACTACCATATCATCTTTCATGTTGAAGATGACAGCCATCATGGACAATGCATCTTAGCTGGCTTGTGTGAATTGGCCCCTTACTGCAGGGAGTGTGGACACAGTAGTATTGTCATCGCCCATTTGCAATTTGGTTTTTACGAATCTAAATTGAGTATTGACATTAGCCCACATCCTTTGCATCTTAACAATAGTGGGAAACATTGTTGTACTATCATGGTGCAGGGCTAACATGTTTTTGATGGCTTATAGTGTGATTTGTACCATGAAAGGACCCTGTTAAATGGTGCATGAGGGTGCATGGAGCCAGTTTACACATAGTTTGACCAAGTCAGGGCATGGTTGCATAGCTAAGACAAGGAACTATGCTAGTTTTGAGGTCCACATCCTCATGTCAAACATCTCATATTGCCCTACTCTGGCTCTCTGAAGGCACCTTTGGTGTGCCCCTTCTCTGAGGTTTTTGCTACTGGCTCTTTGTAAGATTGGGTCCATAATTCCATTTGCATAATCCTTTATTTTTGCCGAGTCACTGGCCTAACCAACCTCTAGGATTCTGGTTCTTGGATAGGCTTTCAATGGTGGCATGATAGTTGAAGCATATGACTTACTGGCCAAAAACCTATCAAGGGATTCATAAATCCTAGCTACTTATTGTGAAGATGATGCTCCTTCCATGATGTATTCTTTGTGATGACTAGTATGAACCCCTTGTAATCAAAACACTCTCATTGAAGCAACTATACTAGGTGCTAAAGTTTTTTGCAAGTAACAAGATATTTTCACACAAAATGTAGGGATGCTTGAGAGTTTGCAAACTTTAACTCTTGCTAAATGGTATTTATGGACCTATCAAGTCTCAAAAATCATTAAATTTGGATAGCTATTAGTAGATCCTACTCAATATTTTGAGGGCAACGAGATGGACACGTTATGCAAGTGGCCGCGCAAGGTACCTTAGAGATTTCAAAAGATTTGGGAAGCATTCAATGCTTCAAGAATTTGAGGATTTTTGAAAACTTTTTGAGTGACCAACTCTGTGTTTAAAACACTTATGTAAATGAAAAGCAGGAAAACAACAATGAGAAAAACAATGTGGGAAGGGGAAACCTATCTAACTATAATACATTTAAAAAAAAAAAGCCCAAGCTAATTGAAATGCTTCAAATAGATTCCGTTTACGGGAATCTCTTTAGGCTCTCCTTCCATCAATTCTAGCTCAAATGAATTCTTCTACTTGTACGCATGAATTTTATACAGGCCAGTCCATAATGCTTCAAATTTATTATGCTAACCTGGCTTGGTGGCTCTCACATCCCATTTCAAAACAATCAAGCCTACCTCAAAATGAGGATTTGAAGCCCTTTTATCAAAACAATTCTTAACCATTCCTTGATTCTTGATTAATAAATCATGAGTTGTATCCTTCTTCTCCTAAACTTCTAAAAGTTCTACAAGTCTAACCTACATGAGGCTGTTTTCCTCAATTTAAATTTGTTTGATCAACTGGAGAGCAGGGATCTCTAAACTTAGGGGAATTACAGCTAACTTTCCATATACCAACTCATATGGGGACATTTTGATCACCTGCTTAGGCGTGATTCTATCAAGCCATAGTGCTAGATTAAGCACCTTATGCCACTCTTTGTGATGAGCAGCCCCGACTCTTTTGATGAGCCTTATCAGATTCTTGTTGGTTGATTCTACTAGACCATTACCTTGAGGGTAATAGTTAGATGAAGTTTTCAGATATATTCCATGTTTCAAGGAAAAGTTAGATACTTTGGACCCCAAGAATTCTTTAGCATTATCTAAAATTATGGTGTGAGGAGCCCCAAAGCGAGTAGTGATACTCCCTAGAAAATTTAGGATTACGTTCTCTATTTCTTCCTTAAGTAGGACTACCGCGGTCCATCTGGTGAAATAGTCTATGGCAATTAATATCCATTTGTGACCCATACTAGACATTAGATTTATCATTCCAATGAAGTCAAGACCCCATTGAGGAAAAGGTTCATCCACAATTATAGGACTAAGGGGCATGGCTGCATTCCTCCTCATCCCCATATAATATTGGCAGGATTGACATTTTTTAACTAGCTGGTAACAATTTGCAAATAAAGTAAGCCAAAAATATCCTACCTCACTTATCTTTATGGCTATGGTTTTTGCAAAAAAATTCCCCCTTGATATTCCATGATGCATTTCATGTAGTATTCTTTTAGCCTCAGCCTGTTCTACACATCTTAACAATTTTCCATCCAAATTTCTTCTAAAAAGGACTTGTTCAATTAAAACAAAATGAACTCCCTATAACCTATAATATCTCCTCTTATTTTGAGGGAGTTCTCTCAGATAAATCCCATTTTTCATAAACTAAATCCTACTTGTGACCCAAGATTCCTAATCAACCTCTTGTATATTTAACATCGTCTCCATCTCTCTTTGTGAATCTACCTCTTTAGGTAACATCTTTTCAAGATCTTGGGTCATATATTGGCACAAACCCCTACCTCTAACTAACTTGGTGGGTCTGACCTCTACATCATATTAAAAAATCTTAGTGATCCAATTGGCTCTTTTTTCAGTGATTTCTCCCTCCATGATGTATTCTCTGACACTTGAGTGAGCTACAAGTATCAAAATTTTGCTCCCTGATACCATATGCCTAAATTTCTTGAGGGCTTTTACCATGGCATATGCTTGTCTCTCTACAAAGTTGTACGTAGTTTCATAATCCTTGAGAGTTCTTTAGAAAAAGGCTATTGGGTGTTCTCCCTCTAGCCTATCATCATTTTGTGTCAAGATAGTAGCAATACTTAACTCTCCTCCATAGACATACATTACAAAAGGTTTGGAAAAAATTGGGTTCTTAAGCACTGGTGCTATTGAGATAGCCTTCTTGACCTCTTCAAATGCTTGTCTTCTTTCTGTAGTCCATTTAAAATTTAGGTCTTTCTTTAGCAAGAGTGTTACCAGTCTTATCAAGCCTGCAAAATTAGATATGAACCTGCTAACAAAATTAATCTTCCCCGAAAAAGACAGAACTGCCTTTTTATTCACTAGAAGAGGTAGGTTCATTATAGCTGTAATTATCTCTGGATCTATGGAAACTCCTTATTTAAATACTATATGTCCCAACAATTTTCCCTGAGGTACAACAAAGATGTATTTCTTGGGATTTAGTGATATCCCAAAATCTTGACATTTCTTGAAGACAACTTCTAAATGATCATCAATATTTTTTGAAAAAATAGTGAGGTCATCCAGATAGACCAAGATGATCCTATTTATAAGTTCCCCAAATGCTACATCCATAGCTCTTTGAAAGGTGGCTCCTACATTTGTCAGACCAAATGGCATCTTAGCATATGCAAATGTTCCCCATTGGGTAGTAAAAGTAGTTTTTTACTAATCTTCATTAGCCAACCAAATCTGATTGTATCTAGAGAAACCATCTAATAAAGAAAACCTCTCTGATCTGGCCATAGTTTGTAGAATTTATTCCATGGAGGGTAAGGGATAGTGGTCTTTCAGAGATGCTCTATTTAGATCTCTAAAATCTACACACAGTCTTACATCTCCATTATTTTCCCTAACTAGTACTAGATTTGATACTAAGGTTGAGTGCTTAATTAGAAATATTATTTTGTAATCTAAAAGTTTTTGCAACTCATCTACCATTAGAAGCTCAATCCTTGGATTTACTGGCCTCTATTTTTGCCTGATAGGCTTAGATCCCTCAGTCAGTTCTATTGTGTGTTGAATAATGTCTCTATTGTACCCATGAAGGTCTTCATAGCTCTAAGCTATGACTCTATCATATCTCTAGCATAATTCAATTAGTCTTTCTTTCTCTTCTTGAGTTGTAGAATTTCCAATTTTTAGATTTTTCCCATCACTCACCTCTATTTCAGAATAGTCAGCTTTGTCTACCTAGAACCTTTTCTTTTCTAGGCTTACATCCTTTGGATCAAACAAGTTTTCTAAGGTGATCAAGCCCTTGGGGAGCTTATTAGTCTTCAATTGTATAATCTGATCCCCATACACTTCCTCAATCTTGGTTTGTAATAGATCAACAAACTCATCTGATTGTTGTAAGAATGAGAGTACCTGAGAATCATTTTCAAATACTTGTCAATTCTCATCATTGTTTGGGATGGTCAGCCTCATTATAACTTTTACTGACTCATTGTTAATCAATAGGTCGGTTGCTAGGTTAAACTATGAGCCAATCTGGGCCATTCTATCAGCTTCAAAGTTTTGACTTCTAGGGACTATCTCAATATTGAAAGCTTCAAAATATTCTATCAAATCCCAAATCCTATGTCTGTAGGATCTCATTCTCACATTTTTGGCCACTGCCTTTTCTCTAATTTTCTTTACTACTAATTCTAAATCTACTTTCACTTTTAGATTCTTTATGCCCTTTTTCTTGGCTAACAGGAGCCCATGTACTAAAGATTCATACTCAGCATCATTATTAGTGTAAGTAAATTGGAATCGAATAGCTCTTAAAATTTTATCACCATTTGGAGCAGTAAGACAAATTCCTGCCCCAGCACCATGTTTACTTCTAGCCCCATCAAAATTTAAGGTCTAAATCTCTAAATCTTGAGTAGCGGGTGATTCTACCCTTATAACATTTGGGATTGCCTGGTCTTCATAAAAAATGACATATGTACCTAGACCAATAGAGTCATAGTTCCCATATGGGTCGCTATGCATCATAGCCAACAACTGGCTATTTTCTTCTTCTTAATCATGTTCATTCCAGTCACCTAGCTCTTCAACAATAATCATTTCTTCCTTATTCAACATAACATGATCTGCCTCTAATCTTGTTGTTGGTTCTTTGGTGATATGGTCTTTTGATAGTGGTTTGGATAAAATTTTCATCTTCAAACCATATCTGGTTCTCAGGATGAGATGAGACCAGTCAAGAGACATATATCCTCCTATTTTTGCTATAAAGTCTCTAGATAAACATAAACCAAAGATAAGAGGTATATCTATGACAATTACATCTTGGTTGACAATTATATTGGGACAAGTATATAGCTATAATGGGAGTTGTTTAATTCTCCCTATGGTTTGTACTGTTTTGCCATTTAGCTACATAACTCCTTTTGTAAGGGGTTCATATTTTATTTTTAAGGCATCGGCTACTTGTTTTGGCATCACTGTAATACTATCTCCCAAATCTATCAATGCATTATGCAAGAGTTTCTTTCTAACTATCAGAGTCAAATAGAAAGGCTCTAGTTTGGATTTACTTACTTGTGCTGCATCATTCACAAATGCTATTGTTTGATGAGGAACTGTATCTTTGATCTTTTCTTTTCTAGCAGGTCCTTCTTTGGTAACGGTACCTTTGGACACTACTTGGCCTTGCAGATCTTCTTGTAGCAGTGTCTTCTATTCAAGAATAGCCAATATATCCCATATTGATACCTGGGTTGGAGTCTTCTTTAATTGATCTACTACATTGATCGGTCCCAAAGACTGAGTTTTTTGGACATAAGGATATCTCATTTTTTCTTGAGTTTGGGCAGGAATCCCTTAATCTTGCATCGACTGAGGCACTTCTTGTCTAACAACAGTGTTTCTTTGCCCTTGAGATGGAGGATTATTCATGACTTGTCCATTTATAATCTCGGGCTGCTCCACCATTCTCCTCTTTGATCTGGCGTAATAATCAAATGGCACCATTGGTCTTTGGGTGGTAGATGCCTCGTTTAAGAAAATTAATTCTTCATCTTCAACCCATGAGAACAAAGCATGTTCTGGGGATATTTCTTCCTCTTGTTGCAAGGACATTCCTTGCATCTGAGCCACTAGGACTGAATTCTGCATACCAGGAGATTGGTAGGCTTGATTTTCACTAGTACTGGCAAACTGACCATCCATTCTTCTTTGTTCTGCCACCCTTTGTTGTAGATTACCCCTAGGACAATATTTAGGTGTATGAGCATTATTGCAAGGGAAACACCAGGCATTAGTATCCTCCACATAGTTATTTTGCCCTAGAACCATCTCCCTATTTGAATTGGGAGGAATGGCTTGTGAGAGTGTGGGAACTGCAACTAATTGATTCATTAGCTGATGGTTAGTTTGTTTTGGAGGACCCTAATATTGGTTTGGTTGGGATGCAAACCTATTTCCTTGATAATTTTGATATGGAGGCTTAGGGTAAGGGTTCTGTTGTCTCTTTATATTAATCAGCTCATTGGAAAACATCCTTAGGATGTTCTTGATATCATCCATCTCAGATAACTGAGCAGAGGCAAGTTCTTTCACAGATGGATAAGTGTACATAGACATAGGTGGGCTTACAGATTTAGGAACTTCTTGAGGTAATGGCAAGGAAATTTCTAAGAACATGGGGATGGGAGGCCTTAGAGGTAACTTTCCAGTTCTATTGAGTGATTCTCAGCTCTAACTACATATTCATAAGCCTCTGGCAAAGTGTGTCCTCTAAGTGACTAAATCATAATAGATATATCTAAATTTAAATCTTTGAGATAAAACACTATGGCCATACCTAGTAGTGGTCTACTTGTAGCAGGGATTCTCTCCCAAGTCTTTTGAAATCTAGTGTTGAAGTCAGTCATGTCTTCTTGTGGTCCCCTTTGAATGGTGATTAACTGTTGTAACAAGGAAGACTTATCACCCTTCTCTGCAAATCTTTCAAAAAACAAATCTCCGAGCTGGTCCCATGTAGATATGGTATTAGGGGTCAAAGATTGATACCATTCTAAAGCTTTCCCCTTAAAAGAAGCTACTAATAATCTTATGGCCACATTTTGCTATGTGACAACATGTAAGGCACAAACATCTGATACATCTTGAAGATGTTCCCCAGGTGTTTTTGAGTCTTTTCCATTGAATTTGGGTAGAGATTTTAGAGCATTCACTAGGATAAGATCCAAATGGCTGGTGGTATTGTGAGGATTAAGGGACTACCAATGTTCTAGATTGCATAATTTCTTGGGGGTATAGGGGCTCCCATATTTGGTATTGGTACAAATTGGTTAGCTCTTCTTCTTGTACTTGTTACCAAAGGTGGCAAAAGAATACCCAGATTTGTAACTGATTGTGATCTAGTGACTAGTCCATAGCTCTGACTCCTCATAGCTCTCTGATTCATACGGTCTTGAAAGAAACTTCAAGACAGTCCCACTGGGCATGCCAAAAACTATTGATTTTTAAAATTGCGCTCGATTCTAATCAACAACAATGGGAAGTTTCAAGATGTGGGACTTGCATCTTGAAACAACCTCTAGATTTTAGAGAAGCTAGTCTCTTCTGTGTATCGAGTGTGGGGGAAAAAAAGATAGGGATTTAAATAGGAATGCAAATGCAAGAAATAAAATCTATGGCAATGCACTTGAGTGTAATTTTGATCCTTAATCCTAAGCACAGTACAACTATATGTAGGATTCAATTACATTAAAGAGCAGACTATGGTATGATTAATGTAATAGATAGAAACAATAGAAATAGAGGCTCACAGTTTTTGACTACCTTTGTAATGATATAGGAAACATTAACTAAGGCATATAACTCTCTCTTCTCATTAATTTTCATTCATACAAAAGGCACAGAAACATGCACAATTACACAAACTTTACAACTTAAGAAAATATAACAAAGGCAAATGATGTTCTTAATCACCACTCTAGCAAGCCTAATCCCTCTCCCTTTATTCTTCAAAAAATTCTCCCTTTATAGCCTCAGATGACTCCCTCCATCATCACCTTTCCCACACAATTCTACTCTACCCTTGACTCACAGGGGACAAATAGATGGTGCTTTCAATGTTTGTTGGCCCCAAAAATCTACCCAGTAAACTATTCCATCTACTGGAATTAACTCCAGCTGAGTTTCCCTCTAGATTGATCATGTGTTCCCAAATTTATGGCCCAATACTGAACTCTAACTGAGCTGGAAGTGCCTATACGAGATCCTCTATTCTGTTGAAACAAAAATAACACTTAGTCAATTCCCTAAAGATCTTATTTCTTAAAAGATACCAAAGGATGACACTTGGCATTTTTTGCTTGATTTATCAAAGACATGCGGCACTTTCCACTTTCCCTATATCCTACTTAGGAATGCCCCACCTTTGACACATGGCAAACTCTGCTTGCTCTTTAGCTATGCTTGTAGAAATATTTAGGATGTATGTTAGGCTCCTATGGATTGTGACACTTGGCAGCTTCTGTAAACCTTTGAAATAAAACCTAAGACCCACCATGATCTTTATTCAAAAAAAAAACTTGAAGATGATCTCTTAGATGTTGACACGTGGAGGCTTCCATGGCTTTGGGGAAGATGCGTGGTGTCTTCTGCTACTTTTGCTAAGGGTATGTGGTGGCTTCCTCTTATCTTGGGAAAGGAGTAGAAAGGGGCTCAAAAAATGACACTTGGCAGCCTCCACTTATCTCTGGCACTTAAACAAAAATGAAATAATTCCCTACTACCTTTTGAAAGGGTGCCTAACCCCTTTGGTGTTTTGGGAAACTCCCTTTAACCACCCATTGAATCCAAATTGGTTCAAGGGTTCAACAGTTCAACACTATGTGCCATTTACACACAACTCGAGATCTTGAACTAAAATATTAAATTGAGGCACTGAACTGCCCTATTGAACCTAGGCATTAAACCAACTGTCTCCTAGATGCTGAAATGTGGTGACTTTTGCATTCTTTTAGAAAAGTAGTTTAGAGCCCTCTGCGACTGTCACTTGGCATTTTTTGCCTGATCTTGATACTTAGCTTGTTGAAACCTTTTGCTGAAAAATAGATGAAATGTGGGTGTCGAAAAGGAATGCAAATGCTGACACATGGTGTGTTCTATTGAGTTGTTGTTGGATACATGGCAGGTTCTATGATCCTCTTGAAGGTTATGAAAAGTGCCTCAGATGATGCCACTTGGCCTATTCGGTAACTCAAAAAGTGACACTTGGCAGCCTCTACCTGAATTCAACACTTGAGCAAAAAAAAGAAACCAAAGGATCAAAAAGGGAAAATGAACCCATGTTTGGATGACGTCACTTGGCAGATTCCACTGCTCTTTAACACTTAGATGGAAAATGAGTCAAATGAATTGAGCTCACGCTCTGTTTCAAAATTCTACCATCATGACCAAGGTATGCGAGAACAAAATCTACAGTGCATGATCAAAAATTAGAATGCAACGTAGAGTGACATTTTTACTCTACAGGTGCCTCTCCTTCCAACCCTTATGAATCCATTTAACATGTAGTGTTGACACAACTTCCCCAAACTTTGATGAAAATGAACCTATATGAATTAATAAACACCTCACCTCCTCACTATCAAACATTGCTAGAGATAATTAAATCCATAGAGGTTTAAACCAAAGATCCTCAACCCCTTGTAGCCTTTATAATATCCATTCAAATTTCCACCCTATGTTTTTATATGATTTTTGCTTTTACATTCAAAGAGGAAATGAGAAACTAAGAGAAATGGTCTAAGGCTTGTATGTACCTGGATATAGTCTTGCACACCAAATTCAGACGATAGCAGGAACTCCTCTTTGGTTGTGGAGGATGACACCTATAACAAAAACAGACTCAAACATGAAAATGGTTAGATGGCTAGAAAGTGGACTGCCAAGCGAAAGCTTGATCCTCAAAGTCCAAAAGACTTCTCAGGGGATGACAGTCCACTGATAAAAGGCAAAATATTGACAGGAATAGAAATGATAAAAACTAAAATAAAGAAATGAAAGCAAATGCATACTTGTTTATAGCAATTTGCTTTGCACAGTTGCCAGCATCTATGGTCCTGCCAGTGTCGGTCAAGGAAGGTCGCTGACGTCGGTTAGTATGCCGACATCGGTAGGGGCAATGGTCGAGGTCGATCGGGGCAATAGCCTGGGACAAGTTTGGGGCTAGTTTCAGGGCAGTCTGGTCAATAGAATGGTCTGCAAAATGGTCTGTGGTAGTCTGAGAGTCTATGTAGGGTAGTAAGAATGAGAGTATTATCTTTAGGAAGAACTAAGATAGAGGTTATGTTGTCAAAAAAAGGGGTATAAGGTAGGAAGAATGCCTCACAGCCTTTTCGAGAAGCAGTTTAGTCAGGTCGACCAGAATGGTCTTGGGAGGGTCTGTAGGTCTTTGATTGCTTGTGCTAGGTTGATTGGATAGAGAATATTGTCTGAAGAGAGGATAAATGGGTGTCAGAGGCAAAAAAGGGGGATAACGGTGAGAGAAGGCTTTTCAGCCTCTCTGGGAAGAACAAGGAAGGTTGTGTCAAGGATGCTTAGAATAGACAGTAGATAAAATGCTAATATATTTGAAATGACACTGAAATAAAAATAGTATAAATACTTAGCTGTGACATGAGTTGGTAGATGTGCAGGAGCTATGTTTCTATTATGGCTGGTGATGGAGATATCATGTAAAACTTGTGTGGAATGGCTGGTGCAAGATCTTAGTGCCTGGAAAGTGTTGTCAAGAATGCTGATACCTGTAAGAAAACAAGAAGCAAGAAGACTCGAAAGCAAGAGCATGAGAGTTTTGTTTCACTGGAGGAGGATTTGAGATTATTGATTAGCCGTCTCGTGATTTGATTCATGATTAGCCCCAGAAAGAGGTTAGAAGTCAGTTTAAGTAAACCGACGTTGGTGATCCCACCAGTGTCGGCTGACAGTTGACCAACATCGGTGGGTGGAGAATGAGTAAAAGGGCCATCAAGCCCATTTTCTATTCGCCAAGTGCATAATCTGTTGGAGAATTGTTGAAGGTTAGGCCAAATATGCACAAGAGTTGGTTAGGAAATTAGAAAGGAATAAGAATAAGTCTTGGGTGAGTCACAGGGTTGGAAATGGTCTAAGGAGAGGTGTCCTAGGCAAGGTGTTATGGGTGATGTGTCTAAGGGGGAGGATGACCAAGGGTTAGACATGATTCTGGTGTCTAGATTTGCCCCTTCTTGTCTTGTTGGTTGTTCTGATGAACTGCAAGACAAAAATAGGAGTTGATTGCCCTAGGTATAGGCTGAGATTGTTTTCATCCTGTTGGTTGTTCTAGCAAACTACAAGACAAAAATAGGAAGGTTGGTTGCCTCGATTATGGGATGAGGTATTCCCCCTTAAAATGGGAGTCAAGGGAAAGGAACTTGAAATTAGGTGCCGATTTGATAGAGAGTGGATGGATAAGGTGAAAGTGTGAGTGTGAACACTGCAAAAGTTGTGATTGCGTGTATACCATTTCACAGGATGGTCAGGTCAAATTGTCACAGGTCGAGGGTCGAGGAGTGCCAAAATTGAAATAACCAGGCCCCAGCATTTGGTCATAGCTTATTGGGTTATTCAATCTAAGCTAAAGCTCCAATGGTCATCGTGTTTCAGGTATCCTAGGCTCAAGAAGTGCTCCTAGAAACACAAAAATGTCACAAGTAGTGGGGATCAACTAGCTTGCGATCCTATACTTGTGAAAGTTAAAATATGGGTTGCAAACAATTTTGCTAACCATTCGTGAGGTAGCATACATGCAAAAAAAACTAAGGAAACATTGTCTTGGAAGTGGTTGTAGTCAAAGGAGATAGTCATGATCTCCATGGTCATTGGTCGAGTGGGGTTGATGTAAAAGTGATCTCAAGTGTGCCTCAGGAGGCTAAGATGACTTGTACAGTGAAAAATGTTCATGATCTGGGTCTTGGTGAAGAAGTTGGAGGTTTTAAAGTTGTTGACGTCAATTTCACACCCGATGTTAGTGGATAGAAGAGACCGACGTCTATGGACTAAGGCACGATTATGCCGACATTGGTGGCTTGCCAAATCCAACAAAACTAGATTGGCAGCCCACCAAAAGTCATTTTTGATTGTTTGACTGAGAGAAAAAAAAGGCTTTGGATTGATTGAGTGTGATAGTGACTTATTGTGAGTGCATTAGGGGTGTGAGGTGTCAGAGTGAGATTGGTGGAGAGAGTGAGTGGGTTGGAGCTGAAGAGGAGGTTGCAAAGTCAGTTGTGGGCCATTAGGAGCTCACAGACAATTTGAGGTGGAGGAGATGGCAGAGGGCAGAGGAGGACCCATGAGAAGTCCACCACTAGTGGCACCTATTATGCCACCACAGAGGCGATGACAAGACGAGGTAGGAGGTGTTATGAACTTTGTTTGGTTTGGTTTTGAATTTATTTTTATTTTTAAAATTTTGATGTTTTTAGCTAGAAATCGAGGGGGAGGGGTAGCTAGGAGGGTGGGAAGGGCAGGTAGGTCATGCTAGGGTGATTTAGGAGGGTCTTGGGGGGAAAATTATGGTTAAATGGGGAAGCCCTAATTTTTAGGGCTCACCCCATTTGGCTCTAGGGCCAAACTAGTCACTGATGTCGGTGGGTTTGCTGATGTCGACTGATTAGTGACCGGCATCAGTCACATTTTTGTCGATGTCAGTCAGGTAAGGGCCATTGTTGACATGAAAACCAATGTCAGTGGCTGCTTGGTCAGAGAGAGGTTTGAAAATTGTCAAGTCGAAAGGGTGAAGTTACGCCAAGGGCTTCCCAGGGGTCAGGGTAGCCATAGATGGTCAGCTAAATGGTCAAGTAGATAGACAAAAGGGCAAATGGCTGGGCTAGAGAAGAAGAGTCATGGGGATTGGTAGTTGCGTTGATAGGAGTTTGACTTTGGTTGGATGCAAGTGAGGTAGATGCTGATGCTATAGGATTAGCTACCGACATTGCTAATGTGGATGCATCGAGACATCACAGGGGAGGAGTGGGCTCATATGAGCGCAGTGGGACTCGACGGGCTGTGGTGGTACTATTGAGTGGCGAGGGACGTGATCCTAATGGTGGCTCTGATCAAGCGGTGGGATCACTCCACCAACACCTTCCACTTATTGATAGGAGAGATGACTATCACAGTTGAGGATGTGTACCAAATTTTATGGTTACTAGTACACAGAGTAGGCTTGTATCCGTGCTCGAGATAGGCACATGACATTCACATGGTGACGTTGTTTAGGGAGCACACCATTAATACTAGTTAGCATTTAATGAGCTTTGTGTATGAGCCCCTTTACGTTATGGACAAGGATGCACATCAGCTGGTGATCTTAATGATGATCGGTATCATGGTCTATGCATTGCCAGATGCAAAGGGAGGCAAGTTTCCATTTTGTAGGGGCAGTTGGCTGCAGACAGTATTTTCTTGGGCACCCATCTTTTTGGCCCAGGTATATAGAGAGCTGTGGGGCATCAGTCAGCGGCAGTGGTATAGTTTGTGTGTTGGCCACCTCCTGCATTACTGGGCTTATGAGCACATCGTGGTCACATGACCTCTCGGCCTCTCAGTAGTGATTCAAGCTAGTTTCAGAGTTGGATTTAGGCGATGGCATGAGATGATGGCACAGACACAGATGGATGGGGTAGTCAGAGATATTAACTATTATAGAGGGGTGCTAGAGGCCCTAATCCCTTTAGACATTATCTAGAGACCATACCTGGTGTATCTAATTTTCAAAGATCAGAGAGAGTAGCTGGTCAAAGTGCAGAGCATCAAGTGGGTCAGAGGTAGATGAGTTGGTGAGCTTGAGAGGGTACCAGCAGAGAGAGTGCGATGCCAATATGCGTTGCTTCAGGGTGTGCCACCCACCTTCCCATAGTATAAATGAGATGATATTGAGGTGCCACTCCCACTGCCAGAGGAGATAAAGGGGCCAAATTTTGAGGAGTTATCGGTAGGTCCTAGGATAGCAGATCTAGGATGCATAGAGGCCTACTCAGCATGGCGGGCAGGTCAATATATAGGCATGCAAGTGGGACCATAGCTTGATTTATAGATAGTGATCAGAGAGCAAGATGTGGCCTGATAGGAGAGAGATGCTACCAGATAGGAGAGAGATGTTGCCATCCAAGAGAGGGATGTAGCACGAGGATAGGTTACCATTTTATAGGGGTAGTTGGTTGTAGCCTAGGCATAGGCATTGGTAGGACAGTTTTTGGGAGGATAGGGTTTGGGAGGATAGGGCCTAATGTAGCATCCACCTTAGCAGCTAGTTTAGCAGCCCACATAGTCAGCGTCAGTGCAGCCAGGGTTTTCACAGCTGCAAGGTTCAGTGTAGGGCACGATAGTAGGTCAGATGGGTCCACCGCAGACTGTATCTATAGTTAGATACAATAATGTGTTAGATGAGATCACATATTATGAGGGAGCCATTAGGGGGTTTCCTTAGATACAATGATACTTAGATATGAGGGCAGAGCTGAGTCGGTAGAGGTCTATGTCACAGGCAACTACCTCGGGTTTCCACAGACGATGCAGAGCAGAGGGTGGGGATGATATAGCATCTTCACAGCCATCGCCACCACCACCATAGCCACAGCCTTAAGGGTAGATTTTGATTATTTTGATGTATATATTGGCCTGCGTGCTGATGATGTGAGATGTACTTTATTTTGTGAGAGAGAGGTAGATGTACTTTTGTAAAACATTGATGATATATATGATGAGATTTTGGCTATTGATGTGTTATGGATGTTATGGATGTTTTTAGCATTTCTCATATGTTTTAATGATGTATGACTAATGTGATGATGTTGATTATGATGATACTTAATGATTAATGTGATGATGTTTGATGATTATGATGATGGTGCTTTGATTTTGTTAATGATTATGAAAATATGTGATTGTTTGTGATGTGATTGGCAGGTGACGAAAGAATGTGATGGAAGAAATGTGATGAAGGAATGTGATGGAAGGAATGGCCAAGCTAACCCCAGAAGATCCCATGTCAACTGAGTGCTGCCTACATAGCCCCTGTCCTAAGGGCCTTAGGCCTATGTAGTTCTCCCAAAAAAGGGAGGAAGAGAGTCAAAGTTACGGATTACTTTGGTCAAGGTTAAGGTCATGGTCAAAGGAGGATAGTTTGTCCATTAGGTAGACGAACAAACGGATGTGGTCGAGCTAACCCCAGAAGACGTTCTATCATTTGAGTGCTACCTACATAGCCCTGGGTGTTAAGGACTCAGACCAATGTAGTTTAGATTAGTTGATAATTTGGTCGATGATTGGTTTGGTCAAGATTAAATGATGAGGATAAGATGATGCTATAGCCTTTTCCATATTGTTTAATGGTGTATTTTGTAACATTGGTTGAGGGGTCTTTCATCCCTAGCAATTTTCCATATTCGTGATGGATGTAGGCTAAAAATGAATTGAGGTCTATTTATGCTTCAGTAAGTAATGGTATATGCTTAACATAAATTGCATCTGGTCGATAGTTTCCATGTGTATTGGTGTCCATAAAAACTATGTGAAATGGACTATGATGATGTGACAGGTTTGAAAATGTTTTGGTTGGTTTGGTTTGGTTGGCAAATGATGTGGTTGGTTATGACCAAAGTGAAAAAGGAAGTGAAAGGCAAATCGCTCTTTCATTGACATGGACCAGAATGATAGCATAGATAGGGGTTGTTAGAACTGAGAGCCCCATTCATGCTTTACGTCATTGACCATGGGTTGTGTTAGAGAGGTAATCGAATCATTTTGACATTAAAATGAGCTCAAAATCCCTTGAGTAGGTGATGTGATATGTGAGAAGAGGGTAACCCCTTTTCGTAGGGATAACTTTGCCCCTTTTGATAGGAGACCTTGAGATGACTAGAAGCCAAGTCCATGACCCAAGTTTTTTTTGAGCAGACTGATCAATACGAGAAGTCTACATAGAGATGTCATTTTGTTTTGTGGTCATTTTTGAAGCTGATTAATGCGGGAAGCTTCTAAGAAAGTGTTGTTTATAGCAAGAGTTTAGTCATAGCCATCCTTCGAGGGAGTGGTCTATATTTTTGCTTTATATATATTAAGGGCTTTGAATAGTTGTCCTTTGAGGGAGTAGTCTATTAGCTACAACAATGATAGTACAGCTGTCCTTCAAGGGAGCAGTCTATCTTTTTGAGTTTGTGACCTTGGATATTTTGACATCAATTTATTTATTTTGTTAGAATTTTGAGTCATGGACAAGACTAGAGAAGTTCAAGGTCTCCCTTTTATTAGGACAAAGCATTCATACTTTATAAAAGGGTTACATAGGACTTGCTTTAGAGAAACATGGTTGAAAGAAATGAGGATTAAGAGGACAAGGGTTTCTCAAGGGACGAGCTCAAGTTAAATGTCAAGTGAGCGAGTACTTGACTAACAGTAGAATGGTCATAGATGAAAGGCATTAAGGGGCTCAGGTTTTGGTCAACCTTCAAGAGAAGATAGACAATAAGTCCCTGATCCATACTTATGCGTGATGATGTAAGGTCTGAGCCAATTAGGAGCAAATTTGCCTCATTTACTCCATTCCATATTGGTCACGTGTTGGTTCTCTTTGAGGATGAGGTCTTCGATGTTGAAATCTTGTTCTCTCTGATTTTTGTTATAGGCTCATTTGATGTGATTTTGATAGACATTGAGATGGTTGAGGGCAGCAAGATGACGTTCGTCGAGTAACTCAAGTTGAGCTAATCAATCTTGATGAAAGTCATCATTAGAAAGAATGTCATGTAGAGAGATGTGAAGAGATGGGATCTATACTTTGAGAGGTAGGATAGCCTCTGTTCTGTACACTAGAGAGAAAGGGGTAGCACCCGTAGAGGTTTGGATGCTAGTGCGATAGGCCCACAAAGCGAAGGGAATGTGAATGTGCCAATCCCTTCCAGTGTCATTGACCACCTTCATGAGAATTTTAGTTAAGATTTTGTTGGAAGCCTTGACCTACCCATTTTCTTGTGGGTATTAAGGTGAAGAAAAGCTGAGTTTGATGCCAAAGGAGTCACAAAGTTTTTAGACAGTTTTGTTTTTAAATGACTTGCCGTTATCGGTAATGATTTATGAGGTACACCAAAATGATAGATGATGTGGGTGTTGATGAAGTTGACAATTTTGTTGGATTTTGTGGAGACAAGAGGAATATCTTCCACCCATTTAGTGAAATACTCGATGGCAGTGATGATGGACTAATGACAAAGAGACGAATGAGGATTAATCTTGTCGATGAGATCTAAGCCCCACTGTGAAAAAGGCCAAAAATCTTGAGCGACTTATAGGGCATGGCTAGGGAGATGAAGTAAGTTAGCATGCTACTGAAACTTAATGAAACACCGAACATAGTCGCTATAGTCTTGATGAAGAGTGGGCCATTAATAGCCCAGGCAAAGGATGCGCTTGGCAATCAAATTACCACTAAAGTGTCTACCACAAATCCCATCATGGACCTATTTAACAGCATAAGATGCTTTAGTGGAGGTTAGACAGCGAAGAAGGAGGCCGTCGAAACCTCTTTTATAGAGAAGACTCCCTAGCATGGTATAGCGAGTTGTGCGTTTGATGAAAGCCCACCGTGCATTGCTAGAGAGGTTGGGAGGAATGATAAAAGAAGCCAAGTAGTCTACAAGTTGTTTATACCACACATCCTGTGGACTAGAGTCTATGGTGTTGATGAGGTTGATGTCAGTGGAAATGTATGAAGGCAATAGCACACGATGTACCATGATGTAAATTATTGATGAGGATGATGTAGAGGGAATAAGTGAGGCAAGGGAAGCCATTGTGTCAGCAAACTTATTCATAGATCGAGGAATAGTCTACAATAGGTAATGGTCAAAAGATGCTAAAAGAGTGTCAACACGGTGTTTGTACCTTTGTAAAATTTTGTTTTTACAAAGATATGAACCGTTGATTTGATTGATGACAAGTTGTGAGTCGCCGAAGATGTTGATAGTCTTGATGCTTAAAGAAAGAGTAGTTTGAAGTCCCAAAATTAAGGCTTCATATTCAGCCATATTATTGGTACATTCAAAGTCGAGTTTGAAAGATAGGGGCATGGGCTCACCCTCGTGTGGGATGAGGATGACCCCTGCACCTCCACTGAGTTGACATTTGGAGCCATCGAAGAACGTCGTCATTTGGTAGAATGTGTCATCAGTCAAGAGAGTGGTGATAGATTCATTGGGAAACTCAAACTGAGAAGGTTGATTGTCAGGAAGAGGGGCATCTACCAGTTGGTCAGCAATTGTTTGCCCCTTTATGGATTTCTACTGGACGAATTCCAAGTCAAACTCAGCAAAAAGCATGAGCCAACGAGCCATATGCTGGTTTTGGTATGGCTTGGAATGCATGTATTTAAGAGGGTCAGTGTGAGTGATGACAAAGGTTTTGTGATTGAGACGATAGTGATAGAGCTTGGTGGCAGCAAAGATTAATGCCAAATAGAGTTTCGTGGTATGAGTATACCAAGTTTCATAGTCGACAAGTGTTCGGCTTATGTAGTAGACCGCTTGTTCATGGTGTTGCTCGTCTCGGTGCATGATCATGGCACCTAACAAATGGTTGGTTGCTGAGATGTAGAGGTAGAAGGGTTGGTCATCTTTAGGTGGAATGAGGACTAGTGGAGAGACCAGATAGCATTTAAGAGCTTTAAATGCCTCTTGACAATCCTTATCCCATTTAAAGGAGACATCCTTCTTGAGGAGATGATGAAAGGGTTAGCAGCGGTTAGAAAGCTGTGAGATGAAGTGGCAGATGGACTAGAGCTTCCCTTGTAGACTATGAAGTTGCGTTAGATTGGTCGGGGGTGGCATCTTGAGTATAGCCCAAATTTTGGTGGGATCTATCTCAATGCCACAGAGAGAAATGATGAACCCCAGGAGTTTTCTTGAGAGGACCCCAAAGACGCATTTCTTGGGGTTAAGGCAGACATTATACTGAAGAAGGTGAGAGAAGATGATCTTGAGGATAGTCAAATAGTCGTGATGAAGCTTAGACTTGCCAAGCAGGTCATCCACATAGTCCTCCATGATTTTATGGAGGAGATCGTGAAAAATGTAAGTCATGGCATGTTGATATGTGGTGCCTACATTTTTCAAACCAAAAGGCATGACTCAATAGCAGCAATTCCCCCATGGGGTAATGAAGGTAGTCTTGTGCTGATCTTTCAGTGTAATCAAGATTTGATTATATCTTGAAAATCCATCCATGAGTGATAACATCTCATGACCAGTCGTGAGATCAACAAGTTGGTCAATGTTGGGAAGAGGAAAGTCATCTTTGGGATAGGCTAGGTTGAGGTCGCGATAGTCCATGCAAACTTGGATCCCCCTAGTTGCTTTGGTAATAGGGACAATGTTAGATACCCTGCGGATAATCAATGGGTTGAATGAAAGAGACAGAGAGAAGACGCTGAAGCTCCTCTTTGACAAGGAGTGCAATGCGAGGATACATTTTGTGAAGCTTTTACCTGACAGGCTTAGCCTCTAGATTTGTGACAATGTTATGGATGCCAATGTTAGGGTCGATACCAGGCACGTCACCGTAGGTCTAGGCAAAGGCCTTGCTATTCTCTAATAGAAATGTGGTATAGTTGGTCTGCTCCTGGGCATCCAAAGATTGACCAATCTTTAAGATGTGAGGAACATCAGAAGATGGAAGGTTAATGTCAATGTTCAATTCATTTAACATAACTTGCATTTCAGAAGGGAGGGAGTGCTAAATGAAAGAGTCGTCAGCACCCATGTAGGTGAGAATGGTGTCATCATCTATGCAGTGGACAGTGTTAATGGTTGCTGATTCATCGTCTATCATATTGTGATAAACGAGAGGGAGAGACCTAGAAACCCCATTGAGTTGATAGGTTAGGGGTTCCAAGCGGATGGTGTTTATGCAAAAAAAATAGGAGGGATGGAAACCACCAACTCTATAGGTGAGGATGGGGGAATAGGCGAGCCTGGAGGAGATTGGTCGATGGTGGGTTTGGGACAAAGGTTTGCATAAGCCTCGGTGGGTTCTTGGAAACCTAGACCATATCATTTCTTGGCGTTGTCATCATTGGGTGGTTCGATGGGCTGATGGGAGCCTTGTTCATAGTGCCTGAAGCCAAAGCCCTTCCATGCACACCTATAAAGGTAGGTGTGAGCAAAGGCAGGGTTGCCAAGAAAAGAGAAGTTTGATGTGAATGGTTGAGGTGAGGAGAGAGGATTCCCGTCAGTAGGAGCTTGATCCAGCCCCCCATAGATGAGATTGGTTTGAAGGCTAGGAGGACCATAAGGAATGACCATTTTGATCTGATGGTCATAGCTTAGATTTTGATGAAGCTGTCCATACTCTTGTGGAGTCTAGAACATGTCTAGGGTAAGTAAGCGATATTCTCCAAGTGAAAGTCATTAGAAGACATCTTCCATGGGATCCTTGGTTATTGCTAGAGAAGGTGATGTGAGGGCAACTACCATTTGTGTACTGGTTGAAGCTTCCACGAATGGAGGTGGTGTTTGGGTTGGTGTTTTGAGAAGAATGAAAATGTCATTTGGTTGATAGGTCATGTTACAAGTCTTAAAAGGGGATGGGTCGGTAGGAATGACATGGACTTGCCTGTCATGTTCAAATTTGACATAATGGTGAAGTGTAGAAGGGACTCAAGCCATGGCACAGATCCAGGGTCATCCTAATAACATGTTATATTGGAATTCTCTCTCGATGATGTAGAAGAGCTTTGAGATTGTGCACAGGCCAATGCGAATATGGAGGACGACGCTGCCAATAGTGTTAGTGGTGGTGTCATTAAAAGATTGAAGGATTGTGTCGGTTTTTGATATGCAATTCTTGGGGAGAGCCAATTGATCAAAGGCATGGGTAGAAATGATATTAATGCTGGTGCCCCCATCAATAATAACTCACTTAATGCGGGTTTAATCAATGTAGGTTGTGATGAAGAGGGCAGCATCTTGATTTTCCAAGGTAGAGGTAGGAATTTCAGAATCATTGAAAGTGATAGAGGCGATGGGGGATAAAGAATGGACCAGGGCAACTAGTGGTTGGGGGTCTTTGGGTTGGACCTCCGCTGCCTGTAAGGCTCTGATTAGAGTTTGACGATGCTGGGGTGAGATTTGGATGAGGTCATACAAGGTCATCTTCATGGGCATTTGGTGAAGCTGTTTTATCATAGAGTCATGGATTGCCCCTGAAGAAGAGGGTTGGGATGCACCCAAGATGGAAATCTTGGGCTTTGGTGGTTGAGGTGGCTAGACAAAAGGGTAGGTCCAAGGAATAACAACTTTTTCTTTTGCCTTATCCTTTTGTGATCTAGTGGTTATGTGGATGGCATTAATTTCAAAGAGAGGGGGCGAAGGAGATGAAGGGGTCATGGCCTGTTGATGAGATGTCGATGTGGTTGAAGAGGTTGAAGGGATATGGGAAGGTGTCGGAGGTCTATTTTCAGTGTCCTCAAGGAGAAGGGTGTCCTTCTCCATGTATTGGTGAATAACCACTTTGAGGGCACAATAATTCTCGGTATCATGTTCTGGCGTACGATGATATAGGCAAATCTTAGTATCGTCAAACAAAGAAGGTTTTGACCCGAGGGGTTAGAATGACTTGATAGGCAGAAGGGTTATGCTAGAGGTCTGTAAAAGTTAGTGCAATATCAAAGCATATGAACCCACTAAAGGGTCTGTGCTTGTTGATGTGTGAGATGCTGGTGACTTTTGCTTGGGGGGTGTTGAAGGAGGCTTTTGTACCACCTTTTGGGTTGGTGGTGTGGCCACATGTGAAGATGACACTTTCTTCGTGAGAGGTGCCAAATTTTTTAGAGAGGGTAGGCTTGTGGTAGGCAAAGGAAGTAGTCTAGGTAACTTGTTTTGGTTAGGGGTTGGAGTAGGGAGCACCCCTATTAGGGTAGAAGGATGAGGGCCCAAAATGGAGGGCAATGTTGATGATGGAGGAGGGGTTCGCTACCGCGGCTTAGAAGTCTTCTTTGGTTTGGTTTGAGGACTACTATTGGACAAGGCCTGGTTCAATTCTACCTTCACTTGCAGGTGAGTGAGGTTAGTGATGGGGCAAACACCGAGTGACTTGATGGGTTTTGATATGGTGGATGAGGGTTTATGTTCTGATGTGACTAGTTGAGGTTTTAAAGGTTTAGAAGTGGAAGTCTGATTCGTGTCAGAGACTTTGGGGGATTTTGTCACAAGAGAGTCGACGACATGAGATGAGATAGGTTGGGTAGGATGAGGAGCTTTGAGTCACTCCCATAATGCTTGATGTTCCACTTTCCTCAATTGGAGAAGTCCTAGTTTCTCTACTAATCGAGAGAATGGTTGGGAAGATGTAGGATGAGACTTTGGTCCTTCAAAAGATGTGGATGGTTGTGGGGCCAAAAATGTGTTAGGTGTGGCAGTCTCAGACTCAAGGTGTGGGGGAGTTATAACTAGATTATCGTTGGTCGAAGAAGATGGAGAGTCAAGTTATTCTCTTGGTGGAGAAGGAATTGGAGAATGTGGCTCCTCAAGAGGGTAGAGGGTAGGTATGATTGTGCCTTCTACATGCAGTTGAGGAGTAGGAAGGGTAGGGTCCTCCATTGGTAGGAGGAATGATGAAGGTGAGGCTGGTGGTGATGGTATAGCCAAGGCATCCTCTAATATAAGGGAAGTTGATGGAGAACTAACAAGAGAAGAGGATTCATCCACGTGTGATGGACTGATGAGTGGACTAACCTCTTGAGACTGTGAGAGAGGTTGGTTAGATATAAGGGCGAGACCATGTTGACTATACAGATGCTATGTTCTTGGGAGTCATTAGTCATGGTCTGCACATGGTTTTGGCTAGGAGGATGATTGGGAAAGGGTTGTTTAAAGATATCTATGCTTTGATTGGGTGGTACATTTGGGTTGTCTAAGACAAGGTCACCTTTTTCAAGCATGTCCTGAATGATGTTCTTAAAGGTCTGACAGTTGCCTGTGTCATGACCTTTGACACGGTGATAGTTATAGACATCGTTATCCCTATACCACATAGGGATGGCATGTGAGGGATCAAATTGTGGAGGCGGTCAGACTTGGGGGAGATTGAGAACCCCCTGTTTGACAAGTTTGTCCAGCACCGATGCATATGACTCTCCTAGTGGAGTATACTGACGCTGCACATATCTTTGCTGAAATTATTTGGTGATGTAATCTGATGTGGAAGGTTGAGATTGGTTATTTGTTGAAGAAGATGATCTAACGACTACAGCATTTTTTGATGCCTTACATTTGGAATTAGAAGAATAAGGTTTAGAGGAAGAGTCATTGGACTTGGAATTGGGGTTTTTACTCTGAAACTTGACTTTGTTTTCCTCAACGGCACGCAGTTCAAGCTTTCTAGCCATCGTGAAAGCCTTATCAAAGGTGCAGAATGTCTAGACTCGCAAGGTAGAAGAGATGTGCTTGGCACATGCTCTTGAAAAGAGTTCAATGACGTCAGGTTGAGGTAGGGAAAAGGAGAGCTAATTGATTAGGCCTCTTCAATGAGCAACAAAATCGGTTATGGATTCATCCTCAAACTGCCAGATAGAATACATATATGTGATTGAGACCTTTTTAGTGATATTAATGGAAAAGTGGTTGAGAAAGAGTTGGGCTAGCTGGGTGAATGTGAAAAGAGAATGGCTGGTGAGAGAGTTGTACTAGTCGAGAGCAACACCAGTAAGCGACATGGGGAACGTGCATAACAACAACACATCATCATGAGCTATGAGATAAAAAGCATGTCTGAATGCTCGTAGGTGATGTTGCGGGTCTTCCTTACTTTATAAATGAGTAAATTTAGGAAGTTCCCACTGACTGGTATATGGCCGATCAGGTCGGAGGGATGGATGGGTTCATTGCAAATTTGCTCATACGAGAGAGCATTTCATGAACTAAAAATAGAGGTCTTGAGACTAGACATCTTGTCCATCAGCATTTTGATTACATCATCTGACATATTGATGGGTGGAGCACCCCCTAGGTTGTAGGGCATTTGAAAGGTATTGAGAGGAGCGTATGACGTGGTTGGTTGCACTTGTGTAGGCGCAACATATGGGTAGCTAGTTATTGGGGTGGATGTTAAAGCCAAGGACACTTGTGTTATGGGGTTGGTGGGTATAAATTAGATAGGGGCCGTCAAAGGTAGCTGAGGGGTGGCCACACTTGTTGAAGGGTAGGCAATTACTCTTGTGTTGATAGGTGCAAGAGTAGGGGGAATAGAGACCACTAGGTTTTGGAAGGGTGTAGAATTTGGTTGAGTAGTTTGAGGTTGAGGGGGTGTCAAAACCCTCATGAAGGTAGGTCTAAAAGGAGAGGCTAAATTTTGAAGATAAGACACAGTTGGGTTATTAGTCGAGGTGTTGGCTTGATTGTCTATGGGTTGAATTGTGGACACTGTTGATATGGCTGTTGTCTCGAGTAAAGAGGTTCACATCCCATAAATTGGGTTGCCTGAAGAGTCTCGCATTTGGCTTCTTACAAGATAATGTTGAAGGGCCTTGACATTGAAGTCAAGGAATCTTTCAAAGTCTTGGTCCCCTTCAATGACAGTGGGAGGTTGAGTCGAGGTTGGTCGAGTAGGAGTTCTTTTGGTCTCCAAATGGAACTCCATTATAGGACTGGTTATGGATGGGGAAGGTGGAAGTAGTTGATGTCTTACGTGGTCAAGAAGAGCCTTGGTTTGACTGTGTGTCAAAACCATTCAAGGCAAGAAAGGGTCAGGTTTCAGAAACTGTGTTTTTTAGTCTCAGAAAACTAGAATGGGTGTTAGACAGCAAGAAAGTCAGATTTTAAGTTTGCTATTTTGGGAAAAAAGTTTTGGACAGTGACCGACGTTGGTTGAAAAACCGATGTCAGTGAAATAGACTGCCGATGTCAGTCAGATGACTGATGCCGGTGAAGAAAGGTTACTGATGTTGTTGGTAAAACTGATGCCGGTTACTGTGTTTTCCAAAAACTCAAAAAAATTGAAAGTTTTTGGAAAAAAAGGAGAAAACATCCTCACTAGCTCAAAAAAACCAGATGGGAATAGAAAAGATGAAGAACACAAGTAGATATTAAGCATTAAATCCCTAGGAATAAATTATTAAGATCGTGGTGGCTTATGCCTTAGAATATGTTTAGGAGATTGGCTTTTGAGATGGGTCCTATAAGTAGTCTAGAGCTGGTTTCAGGTTTGTTTCGGTGCTCAAGAGTCTGTGTTAGGTTCCGTATGTGGCTTGGTGCTAGGAGCTTGCTCCCCTCACTTCACGAACCCAGAGCTGAGCTGGGGTGCTTAGCCAAAATATACTTCCCCTATAGATTATCCTCTGCCAGAGAACAGAGTGGGCTTTCCCCTTGGTGGTGAAATCCAAGTGGAATTGCCGGGACGGGTAAGGTATCTGTTGGGTGATGAAATCCCAGTCAGGCCTTGTCTTAGGTAAGTTTTGATGTTTGATTTGTGTAAGTGATTTGGTTGTGTAACATAAGTGGCCTATGATTAATTCATGATGCGTTTGTTAATTACTAGATGTGGACTAAATATGCATGTAATCAAAAATGAAATGCAATTAATTTTAAGCCCAAAATGAAATATGAGTTCAGATGAAAACAAGTTGAGAAAGGGTTGAAGAGTATGACTTTTGACTAGTCTAATATGCAAGAAAAGAAAGAACAAAAAAGATTCTTTTTAATTTTTGCTAATAGTGTCTTTTGTAAGAGATAGAAAAAGAGGTGAAAAGGAGAAACCTAATGCACCCTATATAAAAAGAAAGAAAACAACCCAAGGAAGACCTTAGCGTCCCACCAGGCATGCCAAAATGTTTCTATATGATTTTTGCTTTTGCATTCAAAGAGGAAATGAGAAACTAAGAGAAATGGTCTAAGGCTTGTATGTACCTGGATATAGTCTTGCGCACCAAATTCAAATGATAGCAGGAACTCCTCTTTGGTTATGGAGGATGACACCTGTAAAAAAAAGAGACTCAAACATGAAAATGGTTAGATGGCTAGAAAGTGGACTGCCAAGTGAAAGCTTGATCCTCAAAGTGCAAAAGACTTCTCAGGGGATGACAGTCCACTAATAAAAGGAAGAATATTGATAAGAATAGAAATGATAAAAAATAAAATAAAGAAATGAAAGCAAATGCGTACTTGTTTGCAACAATCTACTTTGCATAGTCATCGACATCAGTGGTCCTGCAAGCATCGATCAAGGAAGGTCACCGACGTTGGTTAGTAAGCCGACATCGGTAGGGGCAATGGTCGAGGTCGGTCAGGGCAATAGCCTGGGACAAGTTTAGGGCTGGTTTTAGGGCAGTCTGGTTAATAGAATGATGTGTAGAATGGTCTGTGGTAGTCTGAGAGTCTATGTAGGGTAGTAAGATAGAGATTATTGTCTTTAGGAAGAACTAAGACAGAGGGTATGTTGTCAAAAAAAGGGGTAAAAGGTAGGAAGAAGGCCTCACGGCCTTTCTGGGAAGCAGTTTAGTTAGGTTGAACAGAATGGTCTTGGGAGGGTCTGTAGGTCTCTGATTGCTTGTGCTTGGTTCATTGGACAGAGAATATTGTCTGAAGAGAGACTAAGTGGGTGTCAGAGGCAAAAAAGAGGGATAAGGGTGAGAGAAGGCTTTTCAGCCTTTCTGAGAAGAACAGGGAAGGTTGTGTCAAGGATGCTTGGAATAGACAATAGATAGAATGCTAATATATTTGAAATGACACTAAAATAAAAATAGTACAAATACTTAGCTATGACACGAGTTGATAGAGGTGCAGGAGCTATGTTTCTATTGTGGCTGGTGATGGAGATATCATGCAAAACCTGTGTGGAATGGCTGGTGCAAGATCTCAGTGCCTGGAAAGTGATGTCAAGAATGCTGATACCTGTAAGAAAACAAGAAGTAAGAAGACTCAAAAGCAAGAGGACAAGAGTTCTATTTCGCCGGATGAGGATTCGAGTTTCGTGATTAGCCATCTTGTGATTCAATTTGTGATTAGCCCTAGAAAGAGGTTAGAAGTCAGTTTAAGTAAACCAACGTCGGTGATCTCGTCAGCGTCGGTCGACAGTTGACCAATGTCAGTGGGTGGAGAATGAGTAAAAGGGCCATCAATGGTAAATATTTTAATAATAAGAAATTCCAAGTCTCTATGATTCATTTGGCATTAAGTTAAGTTTTTCCTCACCTTACCATCCAATAGAAAATGGACAAGCAAAATCCTCTAACAAAATCCTTAACAAAATTTTAACCAAAGTATTCAGTGATTTAGGTCATGATTGGAATTTTTACATCCCATTTGCTTTATGGGCATATTTCACTATCATTCAAACCTCTATGGATGCTACCCCTTTCTCTCTAGTATTCAGAGTAGAGGCAATCTTACCTTTCAAAGTCTAGATTCCCTCTCTTCACATATCTTTATAGGAGATCATTTATGAAAGCCATTATCATCAATAATATCTAGCATTACTTAAGCTAATTGATGAGCATTACCTCACAGTGCTTAACCATCTTTGTGTATATCAAGAATGAATCAAGCACACTTATAAAAAATACCTAAAAGAATGAGAATTCAATATAAGAGATCTCATCTTAAAGGAAAATGAACTTGTAACCAATATGGATAAAATCAAAAGAGGCAAATTTGATTTTAATTGGCTTGGATCCTACATCATAAGCCATAAGTATGGATTAGGAGCTTATTGTTTGTCCTCTCTTGAAGGAAAACCAAAACTTGAGCCTCTCAATACTTCACTCTACATCCATTCTTTTTTTAAAATAAGGATTGAACTTACTTTTTTATATAAGTTAAGCTCATCCCTTGATTTATGAGATTTTCACATTCATTCGCATATCCCTCTCTCTTTGAGGACAACTGATTACAACATAGTACCATGTGATTAACTATCATAGTCATATCCTAAACCTAAATATGAGTACCATGGCTCTACCCATGGCATGGTTTTCATGGATACTTTTCATTTCTAAAAGATGGAATCCCATGGTCATTGTTCCTCAAATCATTTATTTCACCTACCAATAACCTCTTTGTGCTAATTTTTTTCCCCCTCATAAAGGTAAACCTCTAAACCTAATTAGACTTACCCATGTATAAAACTAGAATCAAGAAAATTTGGGATACCAAAATATTATTTGGGTCACATATTTCTCATTGAAGACTAATCCCTTAAAGGATAGCTACACCAAAATCCTTTAAATTTCTTAAAAAATAGACTACTCCCTTGAAGGATAGCTACCAAAATAAACAAATAAAAATTTAGACCACTCCCTTTAAGGATGGCTAAGTCAAATTTGTCAAAATCAATCATTTGTATCTTCCTACATTGATTATATCTAAAAACCTATCAAAAGAAACAAAAATAGTAAGTAGACCTTATATAAAAACAAAATAAGCTATCCCAAGAAAGTTACAATCAACTTTTATATCTAGCATTAGTAGACTTCCCACATCAATCAGTCTACACCTAGCATAATACATGGACTTATCTATTATGGTTCTTAGGTCACCTATATAAGGGGAAAACTAATCCACATATGGTTACCATACCTATTACCCATTTCCTTTTTATTCTTATTACCCCTCCCTTTGATATATATATATATATATATATATATATATATATATATATCAAGGCATTATGAGCTTACTGTTGATGCAAGAAAATTTCACCCAGGGCAAGGAGGCCTAGCTCCTGCCTTCTCCTCGCAACATGGAAACTCCCCTCTCACCTGTGGGACCATCGAAGCTAGAGGGGAGAGTCTCTAGATAAGGGCTAGCTCCCTTTGATGCATAGTGTTTGTTCCAGCAAGTGCAAACAAATATATATATATATATATATATATATATATATATATATATATATATATATATATATATATATATATATATATATATATATATATGTATAAGGGTGGGATGAAAAGGGAGAAAGAGAATGCAAGAAAAACAAGCCTACTCTAAAGAGGTGATGCACTAAAATAAGGTGACCTTCACACACTCACATTGAAACCAGATAAACACATACATACACTACACATTTGGCAGAAGGACCAGGCTACTAGAAACTGGCAGGAGGCCTTAATGGAAGATACAAAAAGAAAGAGATCACCAAAGGTGCTGTGAGATGCACACTTATATAGCAACTTATTCTATTTTGCACTTCTCAAATACTGCTCTTCTCCTTTCAGTTACAGAGATGGCACCTTGTAGATAACAATTCTACTAGTGTTGAACCTGTGAGAGCATCAAGAAACAATGACTAGACACAGACAAACACTCAAGACATACTCTGAAAATATCTATCCACATGGAGGTAAAAACTATATTTTATTTGATTTAGGTGAAATTTTGCCAGGGTTGCATCTTAGAAAAATGTGGAAGATCTCCCCTTCAAAAATGAGAAGTTACAATATATATAAGAAGAGAGAAGGGAACTTGGTGCTTCTTTGACAAGTTGGCTTGTCGTGTTCCCTCATTGGGAAGAGGAAAACACTGTTATCAATGTCATCATTCTAGAAGAAGCCTGCTGGAACCATATTATATGATCACCAAATTTGACTTTGGGGTTCGAGCATTAATGTGGAAATGCAAGCTGCACCCTCTTTTCTGCAAATAGACTAAAATTTGTCCCCTTTATAATGCACAAGCAATGTTACTTGCTATTTGCACCATATGGGGATTAACAGGCAATAAATTTCCTTCCATTTGCCACTTGAACTACCTTGTCACTTCTTCTACACCTTATCATTCTTGTCCCTTCTCAATTTTGTCTCATCTGGTTCATTTGGCCCTTGGGCAAACATTCTGGTAGGTCACTACATTTTGAGCTCCTTGGCAATACTTTCTCAGTTGGAAACAAAGGCCATTCTATTCTGCTAAATTTGATGCTTAATTAGTTGTTGAGCTTTGAAAACCAATACACATTCCATCCTCTTAAAATTGATAGAATCTCTAGCGTCATTGCTTGAGATCCAATGGCTAAACTATTCTACTAAATTTGGCATCCACCAGGACGTCGTCGGGTCCTGCTAAAATGTCATCGAGTCCATTTCCACGTCAATCGGGTCCACATGGCATCCTCTCAAGTACTTCTTTTTCTTGAAAATTTCTTGGCACCTGTCCCTTTGAAAAGTCCTTAGACTTAGCTAGAAGTCCCCTGCAAGGGCACCTACCCTTCAGGGAACTTCAGCGGGTCCCTTTATTGCTTTAAACTGCCCTCCCGGGCTCCCATGAGCAAATTGTCTGCAGACAATTTCCCTGGGTTAATTCTTAGGCTGCTTTGCTATGTATTTTTGTGGACAAATTATCTACAAAAATTTTGTCTGATGATTGCTTCAAACAATTAAACTACACCCAAATCTTTGAAAAGTCTTTGAAGTGTCCGCCCTCCACAGGGTACTTTTTGACTATCCTTTGGTGAAGGGCCTACCCTTGAACCAAAGTGTTGAACCAAAAATTGGTTCAATGGTTCAAGGTTCAACCAAGCATGCTAATGAACCAAAAGGCAAAAAAGCCAATGAACCATACCAAGCTCAATGAACCATTCATTGAAATGCCATGTTGAACCTTTGATGTTGAACTTCTCCATTGAACTGAACCATTGAACTGAACCCGTTGAACCAAAATTTGGTTCAACAGTTCAAGGTTCAACCATTACACACTGATGAGCGTTTGAACCGAAGCCGATGAACTCTTGCTTTGATCTACCACATTTGAACTTGCCTTTGAACTGTTTGGTTGAACTTATGTCTTAAACCAAGTACATTGAACCTAGCCCATTGAACCAAAAAATTGGTTCAATAGTTCAACGGTATGATGGTTCAATGCTATTTGAATTGAGGTGCTTGAACCAAATGATGAACCCTTTGAACCAGAAGCTACCAAAACACTTGAACTAGGCCATGAACCAAACATATCAAACTTGAACAACCTGAAGATGACTGGCATTAAGATAGCAGAGGAGAAGTTGACTGAGATTTTGCTTATGGGAAAAATTGGTCAATAAATTGGTGACTCACAAGGGAAGCATGCCTGTTATGCTTAGAATCTAGTTGCCTTGTAGTTCATTGTGCGGAAAGTCAGATGTAGCTATAACAAAAGTTAGCAATAGCCCCAAAAGATTTGAGGATCAAACATGAAGCCTTTACCCCACATGCAAAGGGAAACACACAAGGCTAAAAATGCTACTTGTGCAACTGCACTTAGGGAAAGTAGGAAAAGAAACTAAAAAAAAACTACTATATACAACTAACTAGGTATTCTCACCTCCCTCCTAGATCAAAGGGAAAATTTCTTAAGTCCCCTTCTTGGCAAGAAGACTTATGGTGCCAGGCAAGTAGCTGAATGAAAAGGAGATTTGGTGACTTGCTCCTCCTACATGTCACTTGGTTTGGCTGGAATCTGAGTGGATCAGATTTGAACATGCTCCCAACATATATATATTCTGCTTGTCCTTAGAAGCCTACTGCATTTTGGTCCTTCAAATTGGTGCTCTTCACCAAGAAATCTGTGGTTGTTGGCTTATCACCGTTAGCCCTTTGACATGTACATTCCCTCTATGATGCATCATGGTCTGACTCATTTCCTTCTACCTCATTGAAGACCCTATCAGACTCATCCTCTACTTCTGCTTGGCCTTCTTGAAGAACAACACATCTTGCCTCCATGACTGTAAACAAATCATTCAAAGCATGAATAAGAGACCATCCATGCTCCTCCATGTCACCTAAGGTTATCTCCTCCTCATCTATATTCATGAAGTCTTCCTGGAGAACTGTAGATTAGATCTTCTATTCCTCACTCACCTCCTGTAGAACAAGTTCCTCCTTGAGAAGGGGTGAAGTGGAGAAAAAGAGGAGGTAGTCCTTGAGCTAGAATCAAATTATTCTCCTCCTTCCACTTGGTCAACACTTCATCAATATCATGTGTGGCCTGATAGCTCTCTTAGAGGTGTGTGGACAGGCTGGGTTCAAATAGGTCCACCACACGTTGGCTGAAGAATCTCATTTGGGACTCCAACTCTACAATGCTCCTGGCTATATTTTCTTGAAGTAGCCTTTCTTGGAGATCACTAGTGTTATCCTCTTCAAAGCTCTGAGTTGGTTCCTGGCATTCCTTCCTCCAACTTGGAATTTGTACATCATGCTGAAAGACTTTTGGAAGTTGAGGAATGCAAGGAAGAGACTATCAATGCACTGGAAGAGTCTCTAGAAGAGGGACATGCTGGTTGGTGGTACTCCCCCCAATGGAAGATTTGAAATATAAAGGATTAGGAAGATTGATCTCCATGGGGGGTTGCTCTAATGCCCTTTGATGTTGGAAATCTAGATGCACAGGATTGAGAGCAGATGCGTTAGATGAGCTGGAATGGGTGAGTGATATATGATAGAAAGGATTTGGTGTAAAAGAGGGGGCTTTATTCAAAATAAGAGGGGGCACATAAGGCCGACTGCCTTGAATAAATGGATTTCTCCATTTTACTACTTCCTCCTTCATGGATTGCAGGGCCTGTGCTTGCCTAAACAAACACTCCTCTTTATACATCAGCTCCTGATGATATCTATACTACTCCTCTAGTCTGTTAATCTCCATTATCTGCCTCTCAAACTCTAGTGCCACCTCCCTTATCATTGCAAGGCAACTAAGAGAGTTACATGAAGGGATTGCATAAATATTTTGAGCTTGATCATAGTCATATGAAGGAAAACAAAACCCATGATTCTGTGTAAAGGGATTATACATAAAGAAAGTGATTTCTTATGGCACCAAGTTGCTTAACTTGCAGATTCAACTCAAAGTCACCATTGGTGTTGATGTAAAAGCCTCTAAATCCTAGTCGGTTGAAGAACACACCAAAAATTCTTTAACTCTTTGGACAAAACCTGTCCTAGTTGGTCCCACCGAGCGTGCCAAAACTATTGATGCAAGAAAATTGCACTCAGGGAAAGGAGGCCTAGCTCCTACCTTCTCCTCGCAACATGGAAACTCCCCTCTCACTTGTCGGACCAGTGAAGCTGGAGGGGAGAGTCTCTAGATAAGGGCTAGCTCCCTTTGATGCATTGTGTTTGTTCTAGCAAGTGTAAACATATATATATATATATATATATATATATATATATATATATATATATATATATATATATATATATATATATATATATATATATATATATATATATATATATATATATATATATAGAGGGGGGGGATGAAAGGGAGAAAGAGAATGCAGTAAAAACAAGCCTACTCTAAAGAGGTGATGCACCAAAATAAGGTGACCTTCACACACTCACACTGAAACCAAACAAACACATACATACACTACACATTTGGCAGAAGGACTAGGCTGCTGGAAACTGACAAGGAGGCCTTAATGGAAGATACAAAAAGAAAGAGATCACCAAAGGTGTTGTGAGATGCACACTTATGTAGCAACTTCCTCTATTTTGCACTTCTCAAATATTTCTCTTCTCCTTTCAGTTGCAGAGATGACTCCTTGTAGATAATAGGTCTGTTGGTGTTGAACCTGTGAGAGCATTAAGAAACAATGACTGGACATAGACAAACACTCAAGACATACTCTACAAATATCTATCCACAAAGAGGTAAAAACTACATTTTATTTGATTTAGGTGTAATTTTGCCAGGGCTGCACCTTAGCAAAATGTGGAAGATCTCCCATTCAAAAATAAGAAGTTACAATATATATAAGAAGAGAAAAAGGAACTTGGTGCTTCTTTGACAAGTTGGCCTGTTGCGTTCCCTCATTGGGAAGAGGAGAACACTATTGTCAATGTCATCATTCTAGAAGAAGCCTACTGGAACCATGTTGTATGATCACTAAATTTGACTTTGGGGTTCGAGCATTAACGTGGAAATGCAGGTTGCACCTTCTTTTCTACAAATAGACTAAAATTTGTCCCCATTATAATGCATGGGCCATGTTACTTACTATTTGCACCATTTGGGGATTAACAGGCAATAAATTTCCTTTCATCTGCCACTTGGAGTACCTTGTCACTTCTTCTACACCATGTCATTCTTGTCCCTTCTCAATTTTGTCTCATCTAGTTCATTTGGCCCCTTGGGAAAACATTCTGGCAGGTCACTACGTTTTGAGCTCCTTGGCAATACTTTCTCAGTTTGAAACAAAGGCCATTCTATTTTGCTAAATTTGATGCTCAACTAGCCATTGAGCTTTGAAAACCAACAGACATTCCATCCTCTTGAAATTGATGAAATCTCAAGTATCATTGCTTGATATCCAATGACTAAACTATTCTGCTAAATTTGATGTCCACCAGAATGTCGTTGGGTCCTACTAAAATGTCATCGGGTCCATTGCCATGTTAGTCAGGTCCACGTGGCATCCTCTCAGGCACTTCTCTATCTTGAAAATTTCTCAGCACCTGTCCCTTTGAAAAGTCCTTAGACTCGGCTGAAAGTCCCCCGCAAGGGCACCTACCCTTCGAGGAACTTCGATGGGTCCCTTTATTTCTTTAAACTGCCCTCTCGAGCTCCCACGAGAAAATTATCCATAGACAATTTCCCTGGGTTAATTCTCGGGTTGCTTTCTGTAGACACCGAAATCGTGTCGACTCCCCTGGTCATTCCTCGTCTTCTTTCTTCTTCACCTATTGAACCCCTGCCGATCACTTGTTTCACCAACCTTGACCCTGGCAGCATGTAAAGAGGAGCACAGAGCGAAAGCTAGACTCTATCCCCATTATGCATCTGCCGACGTCGGTCTTTACCCGACCGATGTCGCCGACGTCGGTCACCTATCGGCCGACGTCGGCAATCCTGCCGACGTCGGTCACCTTCCCCTTTACCGTTATCAATTACCATTCGGTTTCCTGAAACGGTTGACGAACTGTTTCTGGAACCGTCCCCGTCCCCCGCCTTCATCAACCTCCGCCAGCCATTCGAATCCAATCCCAGAACGCTGATCAACCGAACGCTGAGCAACCAACCTGCGAATTTCTCCACGAACCTGCGAACTCCGAGCAATCATCGACACTACGACATCAACTAATCTGCACACCACGGCTTTCATCGGGTCTTCTACCAAGTAAGTCTTTATTCTGTTTATTTCATTTTATTTCTTAGTTATTATTTATTTTCTATCTTCCCAACTGTTCAAACTCCTCAGACTCTATTTAAACCTCGTCCCTGTCCCTATCAAACCCTGTCTCGACTCTGTCTAAACTTCGTCCTTGTCTTTATCAAACCCTACCCTGACCATATCAGACCTTGTCCCGACTGTTCAGACCTATCCCGACTCTGTTCAAACCCCCCAGACTCTCCCTGAACCTACCCGACTCTCTCAGAACCTGTCCCGAACCGTTTCCCAGAACCTGCCCCTACCGACGCCGGTCACTGCCCCGACCGACGACGGCACCTTGACCGACGTCGGCACCTTCCCTAACCGACGCTGGCATCACAGAGACCGACGCCGGCGACTGTGCAGAACAGTGCCGCTTATCAGGTATGCCTTTTATTTTTCTGTCATTTATTTCTGTCATTATCATATACTTTCGTCCAATTTTCTACTCTTTTTTATCAGTGGGTTGATATCCTTCTAGGGAGTCTTTGTACTTCCGGGATCGGGCGTTCGCCTGACAACCCACCATATCTTTGACTAACGTTTTTCGTCCAGTTTCTTTTTCGCAGGTGTCATTCCTCCACAGCCAAAGAGGAGAATCTTCCAACATCTGATTTCGGTGCGCACGACTTTATCAGGTACTTCTAGCCTTAACCATTTATTTCAGTTTCTTATTTCTTCTTTGAATGTAGAAAGCAATTTTGCATAGAAACATTCTGGCACGCCCGGTGGGACCCTAGGTCCTCCTTGGGTTCTTTCTTTCTTTCGTTCATTTAGGTGCATTAGGTTTCTTCCTTTTCGCCTCCTTTCGTCTCTTCTTAAACGACATCATAAGCAGAACTAAAACGAACATTTCTTTCTTTCTTGCACTTCTAGACTAGCTAACTCATATTCTTCGACTCTTTCTCCATTCGTCTTCATACGAACAAACATTTCGACTTGGACATTAAAACACTCTGCATTCATTTCTGTTTGCCTGCATCTCTTAGACCACACATAGTAATTAAACCGCATATTGAATTAATCTAGATCACTTGATGTTACACGACCAGACCACCTGCACAAAACAAACATAAAACTTACCTGAGATAAGGCCCGACTGGGATTTCATCACCCAGCGGATACCTTACCCGTCCCGGTGACCCTACTTGGATTTCATCACCAAGGGGGAAGCCCACTCCATTCTCTGGCGGAGTCTAATCTCTAGGCGAGGTATATCTTGGCTAAGCGAAACCAGCTAACCACTGGAATCGTGAAGTGAGGGGAGCTTGCTCCTTAGCACCAGGCCGCGTACCAGACCCTAACACAGACTTCTTGAGCACCATAACAAAACCCGAAACCATCCATAGACCGCCTTCTTCTAGGACCTGACTCTCAAAACCAATCCTCCTCTACACACATTCTAAGGCATAAGCCATTATAATCCTAAAAATTTACTCCTAGAGTTTCAGGATCTGCTTGTGTCTTCTTCTTTTTCGTTCTTATCTGCTTGTTTGAGCTTGTGAGGACGTTCTTTCTTGCCTTGAATGGTTCTGACACGTAGTCAAACCAAGGCCCTTCTTGACCACGCTAGCCATCAATCGCTTTCGCCTACCCCGCCTACAACCAATCATATAATGGAGTTCTATTCGAAGACCGAAAGAATTCCTACTAGACTATCTCCAACCCAGACGCCTATCATCCCAGAAGGGGACCAAGACTTTGCAAGATTCTTGGACCTCAATACCGCAGCCCTCCAAAACTATCTCGCAAGAAAACCAATGCGGGACCTTTCGGACGACGTGGCGATGACATCAACACCGTTCGCCACCCAACCTTTTACGACTCAACCTTTCACCTCAACCATTAACCCGACCATGGCCTATACGCAAAGTTCGGCCTCCTCGTCTATTTTTAGACCAACCTCCACCGAGGTTTCATTACCCCCTCAACCACCTGCAATTCAACCAAGTTCTACATCATATCAGAACTTGATTGCCTCGACCCCACACACTCTTGCGCCTATATATGCAGGAGTGCCTACCTCGCCCTTTGTCAATACCATCACACAACCTCCTTTGGCGGTATCTAGTCAGCCTATGCCTTCTACCTTCATAACGCAACCACCCTTAACCTCTACTTCTGCCCCTGTGACTAGCCATCCGTACATTGTACAACCGACTATGTCGCACGCCTCTTCTAACCTCTTTCAAGCACCTTACAACCTAGGAGGCGCTCAACCTGCCAATCTGTCAGCAGACGTCATCAAGATGCTGATGGATAAAATGTCCCGTCTCGAAGCTTCTATCTCCGGTTCAAGCAATACTTTGTCATATGAACAAGTTTGTAGCGAGCCCATCCACCCTTCTGTCCCTATTCGACCATACCCTAACCATTGGGAGCTTCCTAAATTTACTCACTTTCAGAGTAAGGAAGACCCACAACAACATCTACGGGCATTTAGACATGCCTGTTACCTTATCGCCCACGACGATGCGTTACTTCTACGCACGTTTCCTATGTCGCTTTCTGGCCCTGCCCTTGACTGGTATAGTTCTCTTGCCAGACATTCTATCTTTTCATTCATCCAACTTGCCCAACTATTCGTTGACCATTTTTCTATCAATATCACTAAACAAGTTTCGATCACAGACCTTTACTCCATTAGGCAATTTGACGACGAATCAGTTGTTGATTTTATCGCCCGTTGGAGAGACTTGATCAACCAGCTCTCCTTCTCCTTGCCTCAACCCGAGCTCATTGAGCTCTTTTCTTGAGCATGTGTCAGTCATATCTCGTCCACCCTGCGGGTTCAGACATTCCACACTTTTGACGAGGCCTTCACCATGGCCCGAAAGCTTGAACTCCGCGCCATTGAAGAAGATAAGGTCAAATTGTGTAACACTAACACAAGAACCAATGACCATTCTTCTTCCAGACCTTTTTCTGCCCACTCTCACTCCAAGGAGTCGGCAAACACTGTCATCTTTAGACCATCATCTTCAACAATAACCAACCGAACATCATCTTCAACATTAGACTACATCAATAAACATTTTCAACGTCAATCCATACAGCGTCAATTCACTCCAATTAGGGAGTCATATGCCTCTGTCTTGGATAAACTCGACAAGGGGGATCTTATTTTGGATAACCCGAACGCACCGCCCAACCAAAACCTTGACATCTTCAAGCAACCTCTTTCTAATCACCCGCCTACTCAAGACAACGTCCAAACCATAATCAATGACCCTCAAGACCATGATATACACACGGTCGACACTATCTTTTCTCTTATCCCTAACCAACCTCTTTCATAGGTGGAAGACCTTTCTTCCCCTATACCTCCTCCACATGGCGAAGAACTTTCTTCTCCCACTTCTCCTCCAGCGACTTCTCCTATATTGGAGGACGCTTTGACCACATCAACACCAGCTGCCTCGCCTTCATCCTTATTATCATCCATAGACGATCATACCTTTCTGACTCTCCAACCACACACAGAAGCCATGACTATTCCAGAGCTCTTTCCACTTAAAGAGCCCATACCTTTAATCTCTTCTCAATTGAGAGAAAAATCGTCCACATCTAAGTCCAAACCCGCGCAGGCGTCCATCATGCCCAAAGAGACTAAACCTCTTGGTGTTCGCCCCACATCTAATCTTGCCTCGCATAAAGGTGGCCCTCAACCCAAACCAAAGAAGGCTACTAAACCACACCAGAGGATTCCTCCCCTATCTTCGTCATTACCTTCAATCTTGGGCCCACATCCGTCTACTTTACTCGGAGTGCTTCTCACTCCCATTCTTCACAGAGGTAAGTCACCTCTATTATTCTATCAACCCGTTAGACTTATACCTTCTTCAAACCATCGACCAACGCCTCTTACGCCTCCCAAACCAATGTCACCAACCCTCTCTGCAATAAAACATCCCGACCCGTTAGCAGGTTCATATGCCTTGCTCTTACGGCAATTGTTGCAGTCCTCTCGTCTCTCTCTCCCGCCTCTTAGACCATATCACTCTCTCGGACCAAAACCTCCATGGTTCGATGACACTTGCATTTGTGCGTATCATCGCACGCCTGGGCACGACACGGAGCATTGTCATGCCCTCAAGGTCATCGTTCACCAATGTTTGGAGAATGACACCTCTCTCTTCGACCACGTTATCAACAAACCTTCAACACCACCCCACTCATCAACCCTCGGATCAAGGCCATCTTGGTTCGACAACTCTAAATTCTGCCACTATCATCACACTCCGAGACATGACACCGAGCGTTGTTGTGCTCTTAAAGCTGTCATTCGTCACCACCGAAAAAAGGACACCCTTCTTATCAAGGATCCTCTTGACCCCACCTCTGACAAATTATCAACACCAACCCATACCTCTCCAACCTCGTCATCTAAATCGGGATCTCCACGTCAGACTAAGGTCCCTTCGCTGCCTTTAACCCCTTTATTCGACATCAACACAGTCCATCTGACCACTAAACCTCAATCGACCTTAACCAATCTGTCAAACATTCTCCCTAGCCGCTGGGGGAATTCAACCTTCATCCAAACCTCGACCAATTTTTCAACACAGTCTCGACCACATATCAATCACTCTTTCAACTTAACCTCAACCAAACTAGCAACCAAACATTTAACCCGACCTCAACCAAACATTCGACCCAACCAAAGATCAAATACCAACCAATCAACCCTTGACCAACCATTGACCAACTATCAAATGACCAAATCTCAACCAAACATTGACTAACCTTTTTATCCACACATTCAACCAGTCTCGATCAATCAACAACCATATCAGTCAACTTCACATCCACTCATCAATCAACACGTGACCAATATGGAGCGAAGTAAACGAGGCAAGTTTGCTCCTAATTGGCTCGGACCTTTTATTATCACGCACAAGTATGGATCAGGGACTTACCGTCTGTCTTCTCTTGATGGACGCCCAGAACCTGAGCCTCTTAATGCGTTGCATCTGCGACCGTTCTACTGCTAGTCGAGTATTCATCCACTTGACACTTAATTTGAGCTCGTCCCTTGAGCAATCCCCGTCCTCTTCGTCCTACTTCCTTTCAACCCTCTTCCTTTTAACAATTCCTATAACCCTTTTATGCGGTATGGATGCTTTGTCCTAATAAAAGGGAGTCCTTGACCTTCTACAATCTTGTCCATGACTCACATTTCTGTCAAAACAAATCAAGATGTCAAAATATATCCATGGTCACTATATCTATATCAAAATCAAAAAAAGAGACTGCTCCCTCGAAGGACAACTGTACTATCATTGCTGTAATAAATAGACTGCTCCCTCGAAGGACAGCTATTCAAAAGCCTTTTTATTAAACAAAAATCTAGACCACTCCCTCGAAGGATGGCTATGACTACTCTGGCAATAAACAGCATTATTTTAGAAGCTTCCCGCATCGATTAGCTTCACAACCTGACCACTACAGCAAATGACATCTCTCTGCAGGCTTCCCGCATTGATCAGTCTGCGCAAAAAAAAAAAAAAAAAAAAAAAAACGAGTCACAGACTTGACTTGTAGTTGTCTCAGGGTCTCCTATAAAAAGGGGCAAAGTTATCTCTGCTCTTAAAACGGGTTACCCTCCTTCCTCCTCCTTTCACCCGCTCAAGGGACTTCGAGCTCACTTTAATGTCTAAGTGATTCGATTACCGCTCTAACATAACCACGGTCAACGACGTCACGCATGAATGGGGCTCTTGGTTCTCATAACCCCCTATCTATGCTTCCTTTTTGGTCCTTGTCAATGAAAGAGCAATATGCTTTTCACTTCTTCTGCACTTTGGTCACATTCACCTTCATCACTTGTCAATCGACTCAGCTCAACTCTCTTTTCAGACCATCAACCTGACCTAGCCTATTCACCCTAGTTTCTATGGACACCAATACACATGGAAACTATCGACTCGACCCAATTTATGTTAAGCATAAACCAATACTTGCTGAAGCATAAATAGACCTCAATTCATTTTTAGCATACATCCATCACAAATATGGAATATTGCTAGGGATGAAAAACCCGTCAACCAATGTTGCAGAATACACCATTTGGAAAAGGCTGCAACATCTTTTTTTTCCTCATCATTTCATCCAATCATCGACCAATCTATCAACCATTTTAACCACCTATCTACCACTCGGACCCTTTGTCTGAACTACATTGGTCTGAGGCCCTATCACCAGGGCTATGTAGGCAGCACTCAGTTGACATGGGGTCTTCTGAGGTTAGCTCGACCATTCTCGTTTGTCCATCTCTCTGATGGACAACCCTTCTTTCCTTCTTTTAACCATAATCTTGTCCTTGACCACCACCCATTTTATCCCTTTGACCCTCCCTCCCTTCTAGGGAGAACTACATCAGCCTGAGGCCCTATCACCAGGGCTATGTAGGCAGCACTCAGTTGACATGGGGTCTTCTGGGGTTAGCTCGGCCGCATCCTTTCGTCCATTCATCCATCCATCGACCACCAACCATTGGAGATCATACCTATCTCCTCCGCCCTCGACCACTTCCAAGACGTTGTTGCCTTGGTTGTTTTTGCATGTATGCTACCTCATGACTGGTTAGCAGAATTGTGCGCAGACCTTTTTGGACCCTCACAAGTATAGGATCGCACACCGGTTGATCCGCACTACTTGTGACTTTTTTGCATTTCTAGGAGCACTTCCTGAGCCCGGGATACCTGAAACGCGACGACCCATTTGGAGCTTCAGCTTGGATTGAGTGACCCGATCAGCAGATGACTAAATGCTGGGGCCTGGTTACTTCAATTTTGGCACTCCTCGATCCTTGACCTGCGACACTTTGACCTGACCATCTCGTGCAGTGGTATGCGCGCAATCACGACCTTTGCAGTGTTTACCCTCACCCCTTTTTCATCCGCTCTTTATCAAATCAGCACCCGATTCCCGGTTCCCTTCCCTCGATTCCTGCTTTGAGGGGGAATACCTCATCCTTACTCGGGGCATTTTGCTTCCTATTTTGTCTTGCAGTTCATTCGAACAACCAACAAGATGAAATCAACCTTATCCCTCACCTGGGGCACTCACTCCTATTTTTGTCTTGCAGTTCGTCCAGAACAACCAACAAGACAAAAAGGGGCAAATGTAGACACCGAAATCGTGTCGACTCCCCTGGTCATTCCTCGTCTTCTTTCTTCTTCACCTATTGAACCCTTGCCGATCACTTGTTTCACCAACCTTGACCCTGGCAGCATGTAAAGAGGAGCACAAAGCGAAAGCTAGACTCTATCCCCATTATGCATCTGCCGACGTCGGTCTTTACCCGACCGATGTCGCCGACGTCGGTCACCTATCGGCTGACGTCGGCAATCCTGCCGACGTCGGTCACCTTCCCCTTTACCGTTATCAGTTACCATTCAGTTTCCCGAAACGGTTGACGAACCGTTTCTGGAACCGTCCCCGTCCCCCGCCTTCATCAACCTCCGCCAGCCATTCGAATCCAATCCCAGAACGCTGATCAACCGAACGCTGAGCAACCAACCTGCGAATTTCTCCACGAACCTGCGAACTCCGAGCAATCATCGACACTACGACATCAACTAATCTGCACACCACGGCTTTCATCGGGTCTTCTACCAAGTAAGTCTTTATTCTGTTTATTTCATTTTATTTCTTAGTTATTATTTATTTTCTGTCTTCCCAACTGTTCAAACTCCTCAGACTCTGTTTAAACCTCGTCCCTGTCCCTATCAAACCCTGTCTCGACTCTGTCTAAACTTCGTCCTTGTCTTTATCAAACCCTACCCTGACCATATCAGACCTTGTCCCGACTGTTCAGACCTATCCCGACTCTGTTCAAACCCCCCAGACTCTCCCTGAACCTACCCGACTCTCTCAGAACCTGTCCCGAACCGTTTCCCAGAACCTGCCCCTACCGACGCCGGTCACTGCCCCGACCGACGACGGCACCTTGACCGACGTCGGCACCTTCCCTAACCGACGTCGGCATCATAGAGACCGACACCGGCGACTGTGCAGAACAGTGCCGCTTATCAGGTATGCCTTTTATTTTTCTGTCATTTATTTCTGTCATTATCATATACTTTCGTCTAATTTTCTACTCTTTTTTATCAGTGGGTTGATATCCTTCTAGGGAGTCTTTGTACTTCCGGGATCGGGCGTTCGCCTGACAACCCACCATATCTTTGACTAACGTTTTTCGTCCAGTTTCTTTTTCGCAGGTGTCATTCCTCCACAGCCAAAGAGGAGAATCTTCCAACGTCTGATTTCGGTGTGCACGACTTTATCAGGTACTTCTAGCCTTAACCATTTATTTCAGTTTCTTATTTCTTCTTTGAATGTAGAAAGCAATTTTGCATAGAAACACTTTGCTATATATTTCTATGGACAAAATGTCTGTGGGCAATTCTCATGAACAAATTATCTGTAGAAATTTTGTCTGATGATTCCTTTGACCAATTAAACTGTGCCCAAATCTTTGAAAAGTCTTTGAAGTGTCTGCCCTCCAAAGGGTACTTTTTGACTGTTTGACTATCCTTAGGTGAAGGGCCTACCATTGAACCAAAGCATTGAACCAAAAATTGGTTCAAAAGTTCAAGGTTCAACTGAGTGCGCCGATGAACCAAAAGGCAAAAAAGTCGATGAACCATGCCAAGCCCAATGAACCATTCATTGAAATGCCACGCTAAACCTTTGACATTGAACTTCTCCATTGAACTGAACTGTTGAAATTAACCCATTGAACCAAAATTTGGTTTAACAGTTCAAGGTTCAACCATTGCATGCCGATTAGCCTTTGAACCAAAGCCAATGAACTCTTGCTTTGAACCGCCATGTTTGAACTTGCCTTTGAATTGTTTGGTTGAACTTATGTCTTGAACCAAGTACGTTGAACCTAACCTATTGAACCAAAAAATTGGTTCAACGATTTAACGGTACAATGATTCAATGCTATTTAAATTGAGGTGCTTGAACCAAATGATGAACCCTTTAAACCAGAAGCTACCGAAACACTTGAACTAGGCCATGAACCAAACGTATCGAACTTGAACAACCTGAAGATAATTGGCATTAAGACAGCAAGGGAGAAGTTGACCGAGATTTTACCTATGGGCAAAATTGGTCAACACTTACTCGACACAAGGTGATCAGGACACCTTTTTATCAACCTAAGCATGTTAATGCGAAGAATTAAAAAGGATAATGTTCCTTAATATTAGCTAACTTTGGGTTTTGTTTTGTCCTTCCAATGAAAAACCATCATGTTTATGTTCATGTCCTTCATTATTTGGTTCATGTAGACATATCTCTCATTGCTTCTTATTAATTTTCCAACATTTAGTTTGTTATCTAACTAAATTTATGTGTCATCATAAATCATAAACCATAAACCATAATCAAAACAACATACATCAAATCATCATACATCAAAACATCATATCCATACCAAATATCATCACATAATCCATGATAACCATATCAATAACCATCAACATCAAACCATCCATAAATATAATATCATAGCCATAAACAAAATAGAATGTCATAACCATATTCTAAGATATTGAGTAAAACATATCATAAAGCCTACACATAAACCATGAACTATAACATAAACATAAAATATCCATAGCCATATCCATATCCATAATCATAAACCAAACCATGAACCATGAACATACATAATATATATCATCACAAACATCATCATATACATCATGTCTATCAAATAAATAATACATGTAATAATGTATAAACTCTCTCTCTCTCTCTCATATACATCTTTTATCATTGACACATAAGACAATATCAAAATCATGTACATATAATATATCAAAACATATATCATGCCCTTAGGGCACCACTACCACTAGCCTCTCCTACTCTTACATCTATACTACCATCTAGTGTTGATCCTCCTAGGGTACGTATGTGTCAACTCACTATATAGGTCAACTACCCTAGAATCATAATAGTTGGACCACCTACTAAACTAATCCTATACTCTCCCTAATTTAGTTTCTCTGGACACTGTACTAGCACTATAGCCTCATAATATCTCAATTCTTCAACCGTAGATAAATACTATGTCATAGGAATCATCCCAAGTGGTCCTTCTATTGGTGTTGTAGCTATCCCTACCCTTTGTCTCATGATATCTCTCTCTTGTTTCACTAAACCAAGGAAAGTCCTCACCTGATCTCACTCTCTTGTTAAGGGGAAACCTAACCCTATAAAGTAACAATCTATCCATGTAAAGTGGCCACCTATCCCTATAACCTATGAAGTTGTTAGTACTTTTACTACCTACCCATCCTGATCACCACCCTATACCAGTTCCCATGTTAGATCCACATCCATGGCCTATCAGTCCCTATCATCCCATCCAAAATTGGCCACTGCATATAGGGCTTGATACCACGCCACATATCCATCAACAAAACTAACATCATCTATTACTTCTCTAGCTAGTATCTCTTCATGATCTAGTACTACATCATGTGGATGTGGTTCCAGAAGTACAAACTCTATATCCTCTCTCTTGTATCTCTAAAAAGGAGATAAAATCCCTTACGTGAGTCCATATTACCTCCAAACTCTCTCAAATGAGATGAGCTTGGTCTCACCATCTCACTTGCCATATATCCACCTCAATATCTTTAAATATATAGTGTGATAGTTGTAGTGGGCCCACTTAGGCCAACCAACATATGGTCTCAACACCACATCACCTATAATCAGACCCTCTAAATCATCTCTAAGCTAGTCAATATCTCTAACACCACCACCAACCCCTATTAATGCATAGTCTCCCATCCATCACAAGAAACCCATTGTGAAGTACACCTACGTGTATCTATCCCATGACATCCTTAGTTTCCTCAATACCCTAATGTGTTCATATGTCTAGTAATGGATCATAAAACCAACACTGATACCATATCACCAATGAGATTATAATCCCCATAGCTCTTTGTAAATTTTGACTAACAAAATAGGTTCCCACCTAAACACTATCCTACCTAGTAGCATCTCTACCAACACTCCCAATAGTAGATAGGGAAACCATCCACTATTTAAATTAGGCAATGTAAAATAGGACACTACCACCATCATAATAGTCATCAAACATCAGTCCTTTAGATCCCTTTGGTATAATGTCCTATAGTTAAATCTGTTGGATTGCCACCTAGCATGGAACCAATATTCACCATATAATAACTCCATATGGTAATCCCTCTCCTCACTCTCAATGTGGTAAATTGGCTCCCCTTGAATTGGTAGTCATGTAATCCTATGCACATCCTCTAGTAGGATGAACATCTCTCATATTAGTAACAAAAATGTGTTTGTGGATGGGTCCCATCTCCTGATAAAGGCCACAATCATATCCACATCCCACAGTAGGTATTGATAGTGAAACATGGATTCAAGTCTGACCTCCTCCATAGGTATCCACTCATCTATATTCATCCCATCATGGATCTCTATAAATATCTTAGGAACTTGATCCCTCATTTGTATCTAGTCTCGTGCCTTTAAAACCAAAGTTAACACATTTCACCATTGCTCATTTCCAAATTGACCTCATTTATCAGCCTATACTCAAGTCTTTCAAACCTATTTCATCTATATCATTACCTCTATAAATCAAACAACATCTACCTTTATCCACAAAAAAATTTATCATCTTTCCTAAACCTACCAAACTAATACCTAAATCTGCTTAACAACCATTCTAACATCTCCATCTTACTTGAACATCATCCTATCTTTTGCATACACTTTAACATTTTCACCATTTATAACCATTATAATCATTTTAAAAAACATTTTATACTTTTAAAAACCTTTTTTTACACCTTTTTTATCAACCTACCCCAAAAACAACTCAACCACCAATAGTCACTAGAACCATTGACAATCTAATCACCCTTTCTTCTTCAGTGTTCAACCATCGACATTCAAGTTTGAACATTGATGGTTGGGTATAACTACTGATGATCACTATGTGTGACCACTGGTGGCAAAACCCCTAACCCATCTTCCCAAAAAACTCAACAAAATTATGAATTTAACAAAATAACTACCTAAATCCTATCCAATCTCCTACCCTCAACACATAGACTCTTCTAAATTCAAAATTCACCAATTCGATTTTCATAATTTTACTAAAATGTAAACCTAGGGAAAACCCATAAAACCATATCAAATCAACCATAAATCAATTAAATTTAACTAAATAACAAACCTAATCAACTAACAATTTTTAAAACATCACCTACCTCATTCCTTGATCACTGTCAAGGTTAGATCCCATATCCTATTACTTGGCCATGTCCTCATTTTCCCTGCATGTCCCCACTAATCAATTCAACACACATGCTCAAGCAATTGACAAATGACACCTCAACTATACACTCAGTCAAACAATCTCCCAACAAGGTGATAAATCAACCAAATCACTAGAACACAAAACACAAAGGTTAAACTTGTCAAAAGGTGAAAATGATTTTTATTTTTCCACTTTTTATCCACATATTTTTAGGGTTCCCCCATGATCATTAATAGTTAGGGTGACCATCGATGGTTAACCCTGGGAACCTCTAACCATCGATGGTCAAGGTCCTACACTTTTTCATTTTAGGTACTTATACATAAATGCCAAATTTTGGAGATCACCTAATTTCCCCCATACCAAACCATGAACTTTTTGGAGGTTACCCTTCTCTAATCAACCACTAGACCATATCCACCTTGACTTTGGCCATTTTTGAACTAAACTATTTACATGTTTTGTGATGACTTTCCTCAGTCTTTTTGACCATACCAACTAACTTTGCCATGTTAAATATTTGCATTTTGCATCTCCTCATGCATGACAAGACCATGTATGCCTTTCAAAAGAGAACTTCCTACCTCATATACCTATAAAAACACCAACCCTATCTAGGATACTTATAGAGTATCCTAATCAGTTATGACCAACACTATGGACCAGTTACCCTATCACTTATTCTTCTAGAACTAACATTATTTTTACTAGCTTTGGCGACTTTAATCTTTGTATGATCTTGACTATCACACTTAGTCATTTTTTTTTTCATGTTTTCATTTCAAATGTCCATGCCATTTATCACCAACTTTATGACTAACCATATATTTCTTATCAAACCCTAACTCAATTTTAGTTTCACCTCATCGACTCCCAATTTGAGGGGGAACACCTCCTCCCATACTTGGGGTAATTACACCTTCAACTAATACTCTATTTTTTTGAAAGATTATTAATTCAAAGTTACATAACAAAATGGGTAAAATGTAGACACTAGAAAACTACACATGATAGTTCTAGTTGTTTAAACACCTTAAAACCCCTATTAGACCTTATGTCTAGTTGACCACCTAGTTAGCTAACTCCAACCTACTAGCTTAACCTTTTAAACAACCATTTTTAACTTAATTTGACCCTTTTACCCTTGAACACTTGATCATTGATGGTTAGTATAAATTTTTATGGTTAGCTTGACCATCAATGGTCAGGTCCTCACCTTTCTAACACATCAACCAGATATTGCAAGATAACAAGACATAATTTAATATGTTCATCTTATGTGGTGCTAGAAAAATTCCAAACATTGTGATCAACAACCTCACCCTCTAGGTAACCTTTCATCCTCCATCTCTCTTTTTATAAAAATGAGGGGAGTAGGAGGTGAAATGGATCCATGTTCAAGATATCAAATCTTCTTTCACATAGGTATTCAATCTCTCTAGCATCTAGTCTTACTTCAGTAACTCAAGAACAAGAAAAGAGACTTGAGCCTCTAATTAATTTGATTTTGAGGCCAAATTACTATTATTCTATCAAAATTTCCTTAGCCTTCAACTATCAACCATCTAGAAAGTTATAGGTATATTTTACTTGTTATTTGTTATTTTGGATTTCTAATCCCCCTAACCTAATCAAACATATCTATACCTTATTTCCTCTCCACCAGATCCTTAATAGAACCATTATCTAACCACATACCTATTTTTTAACTCTTTTATAAATACCTTCAAAAATACATAGGCAATTGTTGATGGTTAGAACAACCACTGATGGTCACCCCCAAACATCAATGGTTACCCAACCATAGATGGTCAGCTCAACCACCAATAGTTCACCCAACTACTGATGGTCAATGTGATAGAAAATAATAGCAAGTTTATTATCCCCTTACCCCTAACCAAAACTAAATTTTTTTTGTTCCCACCTATTTATAGACCCTCTTCTGATTTTTTGAACCTGACCCCACCCACTTTAGCATGAGTATTTACCTATTTTTGCTATATTTAGTCATTTTTTTTAACAAGCATTTTATTTTATTCTTTTATTGCATTTCATTTACTTTATGCAAGTACCTTAATTTATCATTTTTAACTTAATTTTTATCAATAGTGGATTGACTACCTCCTATAAAACTTATGCTTTTTGGATCTATCTCATGTTAGGTAGTCCACTTAACTATCTTGCTAACAACCCACTTTGTTAATGATATCTTATTTGTAAGTTATTCCTTCCTAACCAAAGAGGAGTTCTCTATATTCATCTATATTATGCATGTATCACCAACCATTTATTTTTACCACACCCTTATTACTAGTTTCTTATCATAAATAGTTGGTTTATGATAGAAGAGGTATGTTCATCACTATCTAGCAAGGTGGAACATTGGTTATCCCTATTAAGGTGGAAAGATGTTTTGCCTCTACTACATGGGTATTTTGGACTATACATGTTGTTTTTGAATGTTAGTTATCACCTATTATGGTGGAATAACATTCATCACATTTTGTTGAGTCATGGCACTAGTCATTACTTGACTACTTAATCCTTATGATTGGGTGCTTGAAGAAGCAACTAGTTGAGGACTAGAGGTAGTTATTTTTTGTAGGGAGGTATAAGTTCCCACCCCTTATGTTTGAGAACCACTTATGGTTTAAGCTAAAGGCACTTTTTTTATGGGCTAGTTGTTTGTGCTTTTACACCACTCTAGTTTGGATTGGATGATACTTGCATATTTTCCACTAGGTTTGGTTCACTATTATGCATAGAAGTAGAAGACACTTATTCAATGGTAAGGATATTTAACATGTCTATTGTATATAATGGCATTACATGTTATATTAATTAGTTCTTGGATTATTAAAACCAAGAAAAAACATGGGATATTCCCTTTGTGTTTAACTTTTAACACTAGACTATGTTGGCATCAATTCACATAAGGTATAGGCCTTATGCACTCACCTGAAGCACAAAAGAGAAGGAATCAGGGCCCACATTGTGCTAGTTGTGAAATGGTGAAAGATATCAATTATGAAACTTGGTTAATTCAAATAAGGATTTAAATAGATCCATAGGAGAAAGCCTTTTAGGGGCTAAACCTAGTGGCCTATAAGCACATGCCTTTTATGGACTATGCCTAGTGGTCTATAGGTGTAAGTCTTTAGGTGGAGTATTCCTAGAATCATATGGGCATAAGAATTTGGTAAACATCCTAGTTTCATAAATGAAAAATCAGGGTAAAAGGGATACTTTCATTTCAAGTGATCATACTAGGCTCATACTTATAGCAAGGGTAGGAACACTTGGTACCTGGAATTTATATATTGAGTCTTTACACAAGTTATAATTAATGTTATCATCTATTATAGGTATGCCATTAACATTATGAAACAAAATTATGCATGTAATTTACATATCATAATTTAACTTGAACTATAGCAATACATCCATTATACATAGTTCATTTAGAAATATAAAAGATGTTTAGACTATAAACATCATGTTTTACTACAACATTCTTCGCCATTAATCATAATTGAAACAAATTGTATAGTTCATATCACTTATAAAAATTAAATGTATAAATCAATATACTTAACAACCTAGAGGCTCATAGGTGAGCTTAGGTGCTTACAAATGGAGCCTTAATGGCATCCATGCTAAGCCTAAGAATAATGGCTTCTTGTGGTATTCATTTAGAGAAAATTCTAGTTTGCCAGAGCTTCACTACACCAATTTCACATCTCCTTTCCATAAATTGGTTCAAGCTCCTTTTATAGCTTCATCATGATCATCTCTACCAAGATGGAGTACACATGCTAAACTAGAGCCTTTGTGATCATTCCCACTAGATCCATCACCTTGTGAACTTTGCACTGTAGTCACCACATATCACTCAATCATTGAAGATACCCTAGCTACCTACTAACTAGTGTAAGGTATGAATTAATCTCTTAGCTAGTACCAAGATGCAAAAATGCCATCATTAAGTAAAATGATGCCTCATGTCAATGTGGATGTTGTGCTAGCATGAATCTTGTACTTATTAAAATAAGGGACCCAACATTACCCCATAAAAAAAATTTGGTCCATCCTCAGACTAGGCTATCAATGTCTTTAACATGCAAAACTTGAGCACACTTTACTTAATATTTATGTTGATGTGTTCAAATCCCTTAATGGAGATATTTATTTCTTCAGTGATGTTATTTATTTTAGTGGAGGTAGCACTAAGTGTAAGTACATTAGTATTCTCAATTTTTTTTGAAAGGTTTCTAAATTTGCCTTAGCCTTTTCCATACTCCATCTAGGATTGTTCCTTAATCACAGGCCTTAGTATATAGAGCACAAAAGAGTGATTTCAATTTTTGATCTTGATCCTTGATTTGGGTGCTTAACACATTGACATTTCCCATGATTTTCACCTATATATGTTTGCTCATTGAGTACATCTGCACCATTAGATTCTCTTTTTCCTCCTTTTCTTGCTTAAGGAACACATATATGACTGAGGATTAGTTTGAAAAGCTCAAGAATATGGCAGTGATTGCACATGAATCCTCTTATAGTTTGATAAATAGGTCTTCTACCTTTTTGAGATTTATAATAAGCTCCTTCTGTAACATGATGTAGGGATCTTCTTCTTCTTCTTGCATTGATTCAATTTTTAACCTTGGGATTTGATCCACTAGAAAACATATTTTATCAACCTTAGAGAGGTTTGAAGTATCAACATCGACCAAAAGGAATGGTTAGGCCATCTCTATTCACTCACACATATTATATAATTTTAACTTAGTGGCGTACACTTCCTCTTGGGATTTTTTATGGATTTATTTCCAATTTTTTCCCTAACATAGTTGATAATGTTTCAACATGAAAACTTAGTGTCCATCCTGATGAGTGCATTCATATATCATATTGGGTTCATGGAATGAGATTTTATAAGGAGGGAGTCCTTCCCTTACTTAGGCTCTTCTAGGCTTTAAGTGGATTCCTTAGGTGCCTTAAAGTGAGGCTCATCCATGTAATGATAAAATGAAAATGCAAGTTGTTTATGCATCTTATTTGTGGTGGCTTGGGGGGGAATGATATCATACATGTATAGGTTTTCATCCTCCCATCCCTTTTGTTAACATATGATTGCAATAAGAGGAGATTATTATAGTGTTAGTGAATGAAATTAAAATCCAAACAAAAAACACTAATGTGAACACCTTAAGCCTATCTCAAGGGGGGAACATGATGAAGAATAAAAATGAACAAAGCACAACTAAAATTCAAGAAACTTACCTTTCTTACCTTCTTTGATTCTCCAAGAGTCTCCTTCAATTGGCTTTCTCAGATTGTGCCTAAGAAGTCTTCATCAATGGAGTGTGGCTACCTTCATCTCCTCTTGGAATCATTGTTTGGCTTGGATATAGATTGATATGGCTTGATTTGGCATTATAACATTTTTCATATGCTTCATAAATGAAATATTTCATTGTAGCATTATAGATTGAAATATATGAGCTCCCAATTCAATTGGTAAGGCCTCCTTTTATATATTTTACAAAATGATCAAAATGAACCTAAACCATCCATCTCAGGATGAAGATGTGTTGTTAAGGATACATTCAATTTTAGAGGCCATGCTTAATAAATACCTTCATAAATATTTGGGATAGAGAGTCATTAATGAGGCATAGGAGGGCATTGATGAGGCATATGAGAGCTTAATCTTGATATTTTATGCATTTATGACCTAGGGATTTATTCCCAATAAATGATGTCATTTTATGATGTAGTCATCAAATATCAATTCCAAAAATAAATATTCAACAAGTTACATGGAAAATTAACTTAAGCTCCAGATTCAAATTAATTAGCCTTAATCATGATGTAGACACCAAAATTATGTTACACAAGTGTATAACATGTGTCAAAACCCCCCTTAGACCCCCTTTGTAACAAGTCTTCCTAACCCATGCCTTTACCCCACATATTTAATTGATTAATTAAGATTAATTGAATATTCCTTATGCCACTTTGCCTAGCCACTTTGCCCCAAGACGAATTCTCCCCCTGTGAGTCACCACTAGACTTGGTTTCCCACAAATAACTAATTCTTACCCTATAAACCTATTTATAACCAATTACCTTATAACCAACCTTACATATTGACCATTTCTTAATGGGTATCACACTTGGAACAGAGAAATGGAAGAAAGGATCCAAAAATAGCCTTTTTGACCTATTCTTATGCCACCAACATCAGTCAACCATTGATCAACGTTGATCAACCTAAGACCAACATCAACGAGATCACCGACATTGATTACTTAAGAAAAATTCTAAACCCATTTTGGACCCCCACAAACATTATCTCTCTGAAGCAAAAACTCACTCAAGAGATTAAAAGCACTCTTAACAATCTTTTGGTTAATTATCCACTATAACCAGGCTCAAAGCTTCTTTGTACCAGTAAAATCTTGAACTATAATTGATCCATTGTGAAAGGAGCTCAAACTATGTGAACAGGTGGCACACACTCATCTTCATTTGGTCAGTCACCTTAACAAAGCTTTATCAAGAGTATTTCTTTAGGTACTTATATCATTTGCACATCTCTATATTCTATGAATTCTAATTATTTCTGATTAGCATTTACACAAGTCCCATCCATCCTCGAGGAGTTAGAAAACTCCATCTCCATACCTCTACCTTAACCAAACTAAACTCCTCATCCAAACTTCTTACCATCTCTCTAAACCCCTCATTCGACTCTTTCTTAACCCCATTAACCTATCAAATATCCTTCCCTACACTTAGGAAAGCCTTTTATGAATTTTTGACTCCATTACCCCTATCAACATCAGTTATTCTACCGATGTTGATCACATTTCCACTGCTGACATCAATTACCCTACCGACATTGATGACTATCCTTTTACATAAATCACCCCAAACTAGCCCAAATAGTCCTCTAACAAACTAAAATTATATTTTTCTTACTATGTGATATTGACTGCTACACATAGGTTACAAAAAAGGTACATACAACTCTCTCTCTCTCTCTCTCTCTCTCTCTCTCTCTCTCTCTCTCTCTCTCTCTCTCTATCTCTCTCTCTCTCTCTCTCTCTCTCTCTCTCTCTCTCTCTCTCTCTCTCTCTCTCTCTCTCTCTCTCTCTCTCTCTCTCTCTCTCTCTCTCTCTACTTTAATTTTTCATTTCATTTTTAACTCTTTATATTAAATATTGTAATATCATCCCCTAGGAAGTTCATCACTTCCTAGAACAAGCAAGTTGCTTGGCAACCCACTCACCAACCTACTAACAAATATTTTTTGGTAGTGTGTTCTTACTTGTAGGTGGTCCTACCTAGCCAAAGAGGAGTTATTAACTTCATTTGGATACATTGCAACATCAATCTGGGTATATATAATCACTAATCCCCAACCTTTATTTCTCTATTTCTCACTTCTTAAATTTAATAAAAAATAATTAAAACATTTTTGGCACACTCGGTGGGACCCCTAGAGTTTTCTTTAGGTTCATTGTATGATTTTTAAGCATTCATTTATGTGAATAGTAGTGAATTTATTGTTTATTACACTTTCTCTCTCCTCTTCTTGCTTAGAAAAAAGAAAAAAATAAAGAAAAATGCAATTTTATTAATTTTCTTGTTTTAGAAGTAGTAAATTGAAATTTTCTCTCTCTCTGTCATCCTTTTTACTTCACAAAATAAACTCAATATATTTTTCAAGTTAAAAAGAATTATTTTCTTCTACATGCATAGATACAATAGTGAAAATCATCCTCTTTTCCTATTCCTCTTTATTTTCATCTAAATTAACACAATTTCAATTTGGGTTTAAAACATATTGCATTTCATTCTCTATCTATTGCATAATTAACACATCTAGTTAATTAAAGCATTATGAATGAATCATAGGTAAAAAATATTACACATTTAAACCACAAACACAAAATAAGCACTTTAACATACCTAAGACAAGGCCCATCAAGATTTCATCACCTAGTAGATCACCTTACCCTACCTGGTTATTCTATTTGGATGTCATTACCAAGGGAAGAGCCCACTTTGTTATCTAGCAGAGTATAAACTATAGATAAATGGTATCTTTTGGCTAAGAGACCTAGCTCAACTTCAGGCTTGTGAAGTGGGGGAGAGCAAGCTCCTAGAATAGGCTATGTACCTAGTCTAACAAAGATACTTTTTGAAAACCAAAATTTACCTAAAAACATCCTTAGACTACTTTATAGTACCTACAGTAGCCAATTCTTCCTCTCATTCTCTACTTAAGGCATAAGCCAACATGACTAAAATTAATCTATAGTAGTTAATATTAGTGGTTGCATGTTACTTTACATTTTTTATAGTTTTGATTTTGTGACGATGCTTCTTTTATGACTCATTAGATCAAACCAAATTTGACAAATACAAAAGTTGAATAATCTCTAAAAATTAGACTTCTTGAGTGTTTATCACTCTCATATAGATTCTCTAAGACCTTTTAAACACCTAGATTTCACCTCTGAATCCTAAAAACTCATTTTTTTTACTTTATAGACTTTCACAGTGACCATCATCAGCTATATATAATCGATGTCGATAGCTTCCCCAACTGACATCAGTCATAAGTGACCGACGTCGGTGACTGTGTAAATTTTTTAATATATAGTCTGCCTTAAACAGTAACTTCACATAGCCTTTTAAACTTTCTCTAAAACTCATTTACCTTCAACCTGACCTTAACATAGTTTATTTAGACCATTAGTGTATTTTTTGCATGGTTTTAACATGAAACTAAGTAAAGCCACTTGTTGATTATGCAAGCCATCAACTGCTTCCACCTTCCCCTTTTGTTTCTAAATACACAATGGAACAAGATATGGAAAGAAACACCCAACCCCAATAAAATTCCTATTGTATTTGTAGGTGATCAATATTTCACTCAATTTATTGATCATAATGTAACCTCCCTCCAACATTACCTTACTGAAAGCCAAACTCAAAACGCTTTGGGTGACCCACTCCTTAGAATGCCAACATCATTGATGGTATTAAATCTAGTTTCAACTGGACCTTCCATGGTTACCCAAACCATCACATCAACCAATAACCCAATTATGCATGATATTCTAAGTGTGGCATCACCCACCATTCAATCCAGCCTCTACCTCGTCATAACTTGCTTACCTTCACAAGCACAAGGGGTGCAATCTATTTTAACCCCATTTTAGAACTCGGTGGTACCCATCCCATCAAATCTTGCACTTGTTAACACCTAAATCATAACTCACCCCTCACTAAGTTTAAATATGCCTTCCACTCAACCCATAACCACAAATCAAACCATCACCCTTACTTCAGTTGGGTAAGCCCCATTTCTTTCTATGCCTCAACTTATGACTCACTATCCATATGTTGTGTCAACATAACCATAATAGGTAATGTCATATATGCCTTCAACTTCTTATTCTCTTCCTTACAATGTAGGAGGTGTTTCTCAAACAAATCCTCCTTCCAAACTCATCAAAATTCTCATAGATAAAATGAGAAACCTTAAGACATATGTATCTAGATCAAAGAATATTCTATCTTACAATTATATCTGCAATGAACCCATTTACCCCTCTGTACCAATTTATCCATACCCAAACCAATGGGAAATCCCAAAATTTGCCCTTTTCTAGAGCAAAGAGGACCCATAGCAACACTTTCAAGCATTCAGACATGCTTTCAATTTAATAAGACATGATGATGCATTATTACTTTGCACATTCCTAATGTCTCTTTCAGGAGATACTTTGGATTGGTACAGTTCCATCACATGCCATTCACTATTCTCCTTCACTAAACTTGCATAACTTTTCATTTATTACTTCTCCATTAATATCTCTAAAAATGTTTCCATAATAGAGCTTTATTCTATTCAGTAATTTGATGATGAAGTTATTGCCAATTTCATTGCTCATTGGAGATGTCTCATAAACCAACTCTCCTTCTCCTTGCCTTAACCTAAGCTCATTTAGATCTTATCTAGAGCATGTGTAAAAAATATTTCATCCACACTCCAGGTGTAGACCTTTCACACATTTGATGAAGCTTTCACAATGGCACAAAATATTGAAATCTAGGCCATAGATGAGGGTAGGATCGAATTACACAGTAAAAATTCTAATTCTAAATCAAATCATCCTTCTTCATCTAAAAATTCCTATCCAAATCATAAATCTAAAGGGTTATAAATGTTGTGGTTGTGAAATCTACTTCTTCTACAAGCATGACTCAACTCACAACACAATTAAACCCAATCAACCCAACAAGTCTCTTTCAACAATGGTATGAATAATGACAATATACTCCTATTGAGGAGTCATATGCCTCTATTTTAGAAAATATACTCAACCAAGGAGTTATCAACCTTCCTACCATCAAACCTCCAATCCAATTTGATTCTTCTTGACCCATTCCAACATGATTCAAAGAGGATGAGTTTTGAAACTATCATTGCACCAAAGACCACAATGTCAATGATTGCAAAACTCTAAAAAATATTATCTAAAATATGTTGGATATGGGTGATCTTATTTTAGATACTCCAAATTCTCCCCCAAACCATAATATGGACATATTCAAACAATCCTTCCCTAATCACGTGCCCAACCAAAACATAGTCCACACTACTCCTCAAACTTCCTCAAATCATAAGATTCATATATTCAATGTGATCTTTCCCTTAACCCAACCATTTCCACAATAGGAGGTGCCTATTTTACATACTCCTACACCACAAATGGTAGAATTTTGTTTGACTTGACTTCCTCTTTTGATAGAATAACCTATTTCTCCTCTTCCACTTCCATGTGAGGAAGAGCAACCTTTACCACTCTAATTACCCCATAAGGAGTCACTAATTATCTTTACACTTACCTCACCTACACTTTCACAAAATGGAGATCATGCTTCTCCTACCCCTTAAATAAATAGTGAGATATATCCTTTGTTACTTCCTCTTTAACCCATAGAAGAAAGTGACTCATCCATTCCTCTTTCACAAATAGATGAGTTGGATTTCTCGACTTTAAAATTTGACAAAGCAACCATTGAGCCACCCCCAAACCAACCCATATTCCCATTCCTCTTACCCATGGAGGATCTTACCTTACCTATTCCTCATCCACATGTTGAAGGAACAATCATACCATTTCTTTATCCCCTTGAGGAGCCCTCATCTCCTCATTCTCTACCTACTATAGAGGAACATACTTCATCTATTACTGAAGAAGATGGCCTTGGTTTGACTCTTTCTTATCTTTAGATAGAAATATTAGAGGAAAATAAATCTCCTCTCTCTCAATAATCTAAAGACAAATTAGTTGAACCCACACCAATGACATCTAAACCATTTTTATGTTTAGTGGAAAATCTCAAATTCCTTGATTCTAAGAAATTAAATCAAGCGGCATTTGGGGATCACCTTAAAATGCCCTATCTAACACAGAGAGTATCTCCCTTCACTACTAACCCTCTCAAAACCATTTATATTAAGGTTTTTGATAAGGTCTATGTTGTTTCACCTAAGCTTTTAGAAGCCTCCACTTCTACTTTAGATCCCTCTACCTCACATGCATCTACCACATTGAAATTGATAAGATCCTTAGGAAAAAAACTAATTTATAATCTAGTTCATCTGCATATGATGTTAGATTTAACCCCTCAAAAACAAGTGGGTGTCTCTCTCCCTAAACCAAAGAAGAAAGGTAGAATCCCAAAACCTCATTGATCTACCCTTCTTCCACCTTCAACCTTACCATCCATTCTGGGTCCACATCCCTCTACCTTGGTGGGAGTGTCACCAACCCATGTAAAACATAAAGTGACACTACCTCCATTATTTATATTACCACCTCACAAACCTTCAACATATAACACCCTCTTACCCAAACTTAAAAAGATGAAAGTGAAACATGTGGGTTCACCCCCACCTAAAAGGGTGTCACACAAGACTACACCCATCACCACCAGACTCAAAAAGGTGTCCACTCCACCTATGACAACACATGTTAACCTATTTCAAGGTTCCTAAGTATTCTATCTATGCAAGTTATTCAAATCATCAGTAATAACTCTTCCCCCCATCAAACTATTTGATCTTCTTAGACCAAAATGATTATGGTTCAATGATTCACAAGTTTATTTATATCATCATTCTCTGGGACATGATACTGAGAGTTGAAAATCTCTCACAAAAATCATTCATCACCATTTTGATATTCTCTTGGGTGTAAAATCTATTGAAACTCCTAACATCTAACTCTTGACTATTGGAAATATTGTCATTGATGTCAAAGGTTTAGCATTATTGGTGATAAAGGCCCCATTGCATTTAATGTTGTTTGTAATAAATATATCTTGGCTAATATGAGTTAATATTTATTTAATATTAATAAATATATTTTTGGTTGCATATGAGACAAAATAAGGGCCCATGGAGAAGTCGAAGAGCCATGACGTAAAGACAAAACAAGGATGGGATGCATTTTCTCATGAAGAGTCATTTTGGGGAATACCAAGAGTCACCAAGTGAAGACAAAAGAGTAAGGGAAAATTTCTCATGAAGGGACACTTTAAGGAATACGAAAAGTCACCAAAGATAAGGACAAAAGTGGGAAGAACATTTTTGGTCATGAAGGGTCACCACATGACTTTTCAAAGGCTTGAATATGAAGGGTCATCCAAGATTGGTGCAATTTTCCATGAGGATTGAAAGGGGGAAGGCCAAAGGTCATTTGGAAATCTATAAATAAAGGCTTAATTATCCATTTGTAATATGAGTGTGAGAGGTTAATTTGATATTGTAATATCTAACATAGAAGAGCAAAAGTGAGAGAGAGGAAAGAGATGTTGTATTGAACTATCATTTGTTGATATAGCAACATTGAGAGATAGGTGTGTGGTATACAAAAAGTGGTTGATGCTCATGTGGGTTGGTGTTCACAAATGATAGCTAGGTTATTGCTCGGCAAAGGGGTTTGAAGCTCCTATGGGTTGGTGCTCATGAATTGTAGCTGAGGTTGGTACTTGGAAAAGGGGTATGGTGCTCTTGTGGGTTTGTTCTCACGAATATACTTGAGATTGTTCTCTATGGTTTTTACCACATTGGGTTTCCACATTATATCTAGTGTCTCTCTCTTTCTTGTGTGATGTTTATTATTTGAGTTTTATTGCATATATTGAATGTTTGATTAAGGGAAAGTTTTATAAGATATATATACTGATTCACCCCCCCTCCTCACAGTATATTTTGTGCTTAACAATTGGTATTAGAGCAGGTTCCTTTTTGAAAAGTTTTACAGCTTGAAGGTAGATCAAGAAAGCATATGATGGCCATACATAAAGGTGCCTCTACAAGCAAAAGAATAGTTGATCAAGAAGAGGAAGAGGATGAAGCCGAAGTGAATATGGAAGGAGAACTCATGTGTGCCTTAGAAGTGTTAAAGATTGTTGAAAATAAAAATTGAAAATTAAAGCATCGAATCGAGGAAATAAAAAGGAGTCAAATGAGATAATTGAAGATCTGATAGCACAGTTAGAAATATCAAGAAAAAAATGTGAAAGGTATGTTACTAAAATTGTCTCTTTAAAAGAAGAGATTGAGAAAGTAGTCAATAATAAAATAATCAATGATTTAAAATTTGAGAATAGCACTAATATGCTGAATAAGATATTAGAAAGCCAAAAGGCAATATCTGATAAGACAGGTATCGGTTTTGAAAAGAAGAAGAGCTATGTTGAAGCTCTTACAAATAAAGAAACATGAAGGGAAGGAATGAATAATATAGATGACAAAGAAGGCTAGAAAGAACAAAGCTATAAAAGGCAATCAGGTCAGAGATTCACAAATAGGTCCTATTTTTATGGTTACTATTTTTATTGTAATAGATATGGTCATAAGAAATTAGAATGTAGAAAAAGAGCTAACAATCTCAAAAATAAGGAAAAGGAAGGTCATATAGAGTCAAGCAAAAGCTATAACTCTTTTGCTCCTCTATCAAGCTTTGATGAAGAGACTATAATTTGTTACAAGTATAACAACTTTGGACACATAGCTCGGTATTGTAGAAGCATGTTCAAGTCAGTCAAGCAGGACCAGAGTTTCAGGGCTCCATTCATCAAGAAAAAGGTTCAGACATGGCAGAAGAAACAATCTAAAGGTTCTATGTTGGTCCAGACAGCTTTGCATGCAAGAAATGAAGAAAAGCCATGGTTTATTGATAGCAGATGTTCAAGACACATGACAGGAGATAAGAGAAATTTTATAACCCTAAAGAAGATCAATGGTGGCACAGTGAAATTTGGGGACAACACTACTGCCAGAACTACCAAAACAGGTACACTAAGTTTAGATAATGGTAGAACTAAAATTGAAAATGTTTTATATGTAGAAGGTCTTAAGCATAATATTTTGAGTGTAAGTCAAATGTGTGATCAAGGGCACACACTAAAGTTTTATGTAGAAGGTTGTGAAATTAGAAGAAAAGATTCAGATGTATTGATTACAAATGCTCAGAGAATACGTAATAACTTATATATGCTATAAGACATCAAAGGTCAAAAATGTTGTTTGAGTCAGATTGAAGAAAGTTGGCAATGGAAAAAGATAATGGGGCACATAAATTTTGACAATCTTGTCAAAATTTGCAAAAATCAAGCAGTCAAGAATCTTCCAATGATCACAAAGCCATCTAACACCCTTTGTGGACCTTGTCAGCATGGGAAGCAGGCTAGAAGGTGGTTCAAAACAAAAGAGTAATCGACCACTCAGATGCTAGAGCTTGTTCACACTAACCTATGTGGACCTATGAGGACTCAAAGTACTCAAGGTGATAAATATTTCATGTTGCTTATTGATGATTTTTCACATATGACTTGATAATGTTTTTAAAGAAAAAAATAGAAGCTTTTAGACAGTTCAAAGCATTCAAAGTATTAGTTGAGAATGAAACTAATATAAAGATTAAGTGTCTAAGATTAGATCGAGGATGAGAATTCATGTCAGATCAATTTATTAATTTTTGTGAAGATCATGGAATAAAGAGATAGTATTCAATAGCCAAAACTCTACAATAAAATGGAGTAGTTGAACAAAAAAATAGAACAGTTCAAGAGATGGCAAGGACAATGCTAAATGAGTCCAAGATAGAAAATAAATATTGGAGAGAGGTAGTTGGTATAATAGTGAATATTCAAAATAGAGCTTTATTAAGATTCAATAATGACAAGACTCCTTATGAGCTATGGAAAGACAAACTAGTAACAATTGATTATTTCAGAGTTTTTGGTAGCAAATGCTTCTGTTTCTATGCAAAATTGCTTTCTACATTCAAATAAGAAATAAAAAACTGAAATAAAAGGGTCAAGGCTAGAAGTACCTGATAAAGTTGAGCGCACTGAAATCAGACGTTGGAAGATTCTCCTCTTTGGCTGTGGAGGAATGACACCTGCGAAAAAGAGACTAAAACATGGAAAGATGTTAGTCAAAGATATGGTGGGTTGTCAGGCGAACGCCCGATCCTGGAAGTACGAAGACTCCCTAAAAGGATATCAACCCACTGATAAAAAGCGTAATGTTGGATGAAAGTAGATAATAAAAGATGAAATGATAGAAATAAATGACAGAAAATAAAAGAGCGTACCTGATATGCAGCACTGTTCTGCACAGTCACTAGCGTCGGTCTCTGTGGTTCCAGCGTCGGTCTGAGAAGGTGCCGACGTTGGTTAACGTGCCATCGTCGGTCGGGGTAGTGACCGGTGTCGATAGGGGCAGGTTCTGAACATAGGTCTGGGAAAGTTGCAGAAGGTCTTGACAGGGTCGGGACAAGATTTTAGACAGAGTCGGGACGAGGTTTTTGGTCGAGTCTAGGGGTTTGAAGCTTCAGGATGGCAGAAATAGGGAATAAATAATCAAAAAGAAAATGAAAATAAACACAGAAGATACTTACCTGTCAGAAGCCGTGATGAAAGCCATAGTCGAAGTTGCCTGTGCAGTGCTGGAAGAACAAACGCTGGAGTTGATGGATGCTGGAGTTTGAACGCTGGAGAGCCTGTAGATGTCAGAAAATGGGAATGAGATTGACTGATCGGGGAGGGGAGATTGAATGAAGGCCCTGGGATGGTTTCGAGAGATGGTTCGATAACCATTTCAAAAAACTGATCGGGAACTGAATGGTAACGGATAACGGATAACGGGATGGTGACCGACGTCGGTAGGATTGCCGACGTCGGCTGATAAGTGACCGACGTCGGCAACATCAGCCACGTAAAGACCGTCGTTGGCAGATGCACAATGAGGATAGAGTCTAGCTTTTAGTTCTCTGCTCATTGTTACATGCTGCCAGGGTCAAGGTTGGTAGAACAAGTGATCGTCAAGGGTTAAATAGGCGAAGAAGAATAAGATGGGGAGTGACCAGGGGAGTCAACACGATTTCGGTGTCTACATTTGCCCCTTTTTGTCTTATTGGTTGTTCTGACGAACTACAAGACAAAAATAGGAGTGAGTGACCCAGGTGAGGGATAAGGTTGATTTCGTCTTGTTGGTTGTTCGAATGAACTGCAAGACAAAAATAGGAAGCGGAAAGGTTGCCCCGATTAAGGATAAGGTATTCCCCCTCAAAGCAGGAGTCGAGGGAAGGGAACTGAGAATCGGGTGCTGATTTGACAAAGAGTGGATGAAAAAGGGGTGAGGGTGAATGCTGCAAAAGTCGTGATTGTGCGCATACCACTGCACGAGATGGTCAGGCCAAAGTGTCGCAGGTCAAGGGTCAAGGAGTGCCGAAATTGAAATAATCGGGCCCCAGCATTTAGTCATCTACTGATCAGGTCACTCAATCTAAGCTGAAGCTCCAAATGGTCGTCATGTTCCAGGTATCCCAGGCTTAGGAAGTGCTCCTAAAAACACGAAAAAGCCATAAGTAGTGCAGATCAACCGGTGTGCGATCCTATACTTGTGAGGGTCTAAAAAAGGTCTGCGCACAAGTCTGCTAACCAGTCATGAGGTAGCATACATGCAAAAACAACCAAGGCAACAACGTCTTGGAAGTGGTTGAGGTCAGTGGAGATAGGCATGATCTCCAATGGTTGGTGGTCGAGGGGAGGAATGGACGAAAGGATGTGGCCGAGCTAACCCCAGAAGACCCCATGTCAACTGAGTGCTGCCTACATAGCCCTGGTGATAGGGCCTCAGGCCAATGTAGTTCTCCCTAGAAGGGAGGGAGGGTCAAAGGGATAAAATGGGTCATGTTCAAGGATAAGATTATGGTTAAAAGAAAGAAAGAAGGTTTGTCCATCAGAGAGACGAACAAATGAGAATGGTCGAGCTAACCCCAGAAGACAGTCGTGTCATCTGAGTGCTACCTACATAGCCTCTGGTGATAGGGCCTCAGACCAATGTAGTTCAGACTGTAGCGTCCGAGTGGTAGACAGGTGGTTAAAATGGTTGATAGATTAGTTGATGATTGGATGAAATGATGAGGAAAAAAAGATGTTGCAGCCTTTTCCAAATGGTGTATTCTGCAACATTGGTTGAGAGGTTTTTCATCCCTAGCAATATTCCATATTCGTGATGGATGTATGCTAAAAATGAATTGAGGTTTATTTATGCTTCAGCAAGTATTGGTTTATGATGAACATAAATTGTGGCGGGTCGATAGTTTCCATGTGTATTGGTGTCCATAGAAACTAGGGTGAATAGGCTAGGTCAGGTTGATGGTTTGAAAAGAGAGTTGAGTTGAGTCGATTGACAAGTGATGAAGGTGAATGTGACCAAAGTGTAGAAAAAGTGAAAAGCATATTGCTCTTTCATTGACAAGGACCAAAAAGATAGCATAGATAGGGGTTATGAGAACCAAGAGCCCCATTCATGCGTGACGTCGTTGACCATAGTTATGTTAAAGCGGTAATCGAATCACTTAGACATTAAAGTGAGCTCGAAGTCCCTTGAGCAGGTGATAGGAGGAGGAAGAAGGGTAACCCATTTTAAGAGCAAAGATAACGATGCCCCTTTTTATAGGAGACCCTGAGACAACTACAAGCCAAGTCCATGACTCGTTCAATTTTTTTTTTTTTTTTTTTTTTGGCGCAGACTGATCAATGCGGGAAGCCTGCATAGAGATGTCATTTGTTTGGTGGTCAAGTTGTGAAGCTGATCAATGCGGGAAGCTTCTAAAATAATGCTGTTTATTGCCAGATTTAGTCATAGCCATCCTTCGAGGGAGTGGTCTAGATTTTTGTTTAATAAAAAGGCTTTTGAATAGCTATCCTTCGAGGGAGCAGTCTATTAATTACAGCAATGATAGTACAGCTATCCTTCGAGGGAACAGTCTGCTTTTTGATTTTGATATAGATATAGTGACCATGGATATTGTGACATCTTGATTTGTTTTTATAGAAATGTGAGTCATGGACAAGATTATAGAAGGTCAAGGACTCCCTTTTATGAGGACAAAGCATCCATACCGCATAAAAGGGTTATAGGAATTGTTAAGAGGAATAGGGTTGAAAGGAGGTAAGATTAAGAGGACGGGGATTGCTCAAGGGACGAGCTCAAGTTAAGTGTCAAGTGGATGAGTACTCGACTAGCAATAGAACGGTCGCAGATGCAACACATTAAGAGGCTCAGGTTCTGGGCGTCCATCAAGAGAAGACAGACGGTAAGTCCCTGATCCATACTTGTGCGTGATAATAAAAGGTACGAACCAATTAGGAGCAAACTTGCCTCGTTTACTTCACTCTATATTGGTCACGTGTTGATTCTCTTTGAGGACGAGGTCTCCGATGTTGAAATCTCATTCTCGCAGATTTTTGTCATAGGTGTGTTTGATGCGACGTTGATAGACATGGAGATGATTAAGGGCAGCAAGACGGCGTTCGTCAAGTAACTCAAGTTGAGCTAAGCGATCTTGACGAAAGTCATCGTTGGAAAGGATATCATGTAGAGAAATGCGGAGAGACAGGATCTGTACTTCGAGAGGTAAGACAGCCTCTGTTCCGTATACGAGAGAAAAAGGAGTAGCACCCGTAGAGGTTCGGATGTTAGTGCGGTAAGCCCACAAAGCGAAGGGAATGTGAATGTGCAAATCCCTGCCTGTGTCACTGACCACTTTCATGAGAATTTTGGTGAGAATTTTGTTGGAAGCCTCGGCCTGCCCATTTGCTTGAGGGTAGTAAGGTGAAGAGAAACTAAGTTTGATGCCAAAGGAGTCGCATAGCTTTTGGACAGTTTTGTTTTTAAAGGACTTGCCGTTATCGGTGATGATTTTATGAGGGACACCAAAACGATAGATGATGTGGGTGTTGATGAAGTCGACGATCTTGTCAGCTTTTGTAGAGACGAGAGGAATGGCTTCCACCCACTTGGTGAAATATTCAGTGGCTGTGATGATGGATTGATGACGAAGAGACGAATGAGGATTAATCTCACCGATGAGATCTAAACCCCATTGAGAAAAAGGCCAGAAATCCTGAGTAATTTGTAAGGCGTGACTGGGGAGATGAAGCAAGTTAGAGTGCTGCTGACACTTGATGCAACGCCGAACATAATCGCTACAGTCTTGATGAAGGGTAGGCCAATAATAGCCCAAACGAAGGATGCGCTTGGCAACCGAATTCCCACTGAAAGGTCTGCCACAAATCCCGTCGTGGACTTGTTGAATGGCTTGAGATGCTTTAGTGGAGGTGAGACAGTGAAGAAGGAGGCCATCGAAGCCTCGCTTATAGAGAAGACCCCCTAGCATGGTATAGCGAGCAGTACGCTTGATAAAAGCTTGTCGTGCATTACTAGAGAGGTTGGGAGGAATGATAGAGAGAGATAAAAAGTCCATAAGTTGCTTATACCAAACATCTTGTGGGCTTGGGTCTATAGTGCTGACATGATGAATGTGAGGAGAGATATATGAAGGCAACGGCACACGACGCACCGTGACAAAAAGTCTGGATGCAGATGAGGAAGATGGGATATGGGAAGCGAGAGAAGCCATAGTGTCAGCAAACTTATTCGTGGATCGAGGAATAGTCTGCAGGAGGAAATGGTCGAAAGATGCAAGGAGAATGTCAGCATGATTTTTGTACCTTTGCAAAATTTCATTTTTACAGAGGTATGAACCGTTGACCTAATTGATGACGAACTGCGAGTCGCCGAAGATGTTGATGGACTTGATGCTAAGAGAGAGGGCGGTCTGAAGTCCCAAAATTAAGGCCTCGTATTCAGCCATATTATTGGTACAATCAAAGTCGAGCTTAAAAGATAGAGGCATGGGTTCTCCTTCGAATGGAATGAGAATAACCCCAGCACCCCCACCTAGTTGACATTTGGAACCGTCAAAGAACATAGTCATCTGATAGGTGGTGTCATCGGAGGAAAGCACAGTGATAGACTCATCAGGGAATTCACACTGCGAAGGTTGATTGTCAAGAAGAGGGGCATCTGCTAGTTGATCAGCGATGGTTTGCCCCTTGATAGATTTCTACTGGATGAATTCGAGATCAAACTTAGCAAGCAGCATGAGCCACCGAGCCATACGTTGATTCTGATATGGCTTGGAGTGCATATACTTGAGAGGGTCGGTGTGGGTGATGACAAAGGTTTTATGACTAAGAAGATAGTGGCGAAGCTTAGTAGCAGCAAAGACTAACGCCAAACAGAGTTTCTCGATATGGGTATATCGAGTTTCATAGTCGACCAGTGTTCGACTGATGTAATAAATGGCTTGCTCACGGTGATGCTCATCTCGGTGCGTGATCATGGCACCTAACGAATGGTGAGTGGCTAAGATATAAAGGTAGAAGGGTTGGCCGTCTTTAGGTGGAATGAGGACTGGTGGAGAGACCAAATAGCGTTTTAAGGCTTCAAAAGCCTCTTGACAGTCCTTATCCCATGTAAAAATGATGTCCTTCTTAAGGAGATGATGAAAAGGTTGACAGCGGTCAGAAAGCTGCGAGATGAAGCGATGAATGGACTGGAGCTTGCCTTGTAAACTGCGAAGCTGCTTGAGATTAGTCAGGGGAGGCATTTCGAGAATAGCACGGATCTTTGCGAGATCTATCTCGATGCCACGGAAGGAAATGATGAAGCCGAGAAGCTTGCCAGAGAGGACCCCAAAGACACATTTCTTGGGGTTAAGACGAACATGGTACTGAAGAAGACGAGAAAAGATGATGTTGAGAATGGTCAGATGGTCACGGCGAAGCTTGGATTTGCCGAGAAGGTCATCCACATAGTCCTCCATGATTTTGTGGAGGGGATCGTGGAAAATGTAGGTCATGGCGCGTTGATAAGTGGCGCCTGCATTTTTCAAGCCGAAAGGCATGACTCGATAGCAGAAAGTCCCCCATGGGGTGATGAAAGTAGTCTTATGCTGATCTTCTGAAATGATCAGGATTTGATTGTATCCTGAAAACCCGTCCATAAGAGATAACATCTCATGGCCGGCCGTAAGATCAACAAGCTGGTCGATGTTAGGAAGAGGAAAGTCGTCTTTGGGACAGGCTAGGTTGAGGTCGCGATAGTCTGTGCAAATCCAAATCCCCCCAGTTGCCTTGGTGACTGGGACGATGTTAGAGACCCACTGTGGATAGTCGATGGGCTGGATGAAGGAGACAGAAAGGAGGCGCTGAAGCTCCTCTTTAACAAGGAGGGCAACGCAAGGATGCATCTTTCGAAGCTTTTGCCTGACAGGCTTAGCCTCTGGTTTGGTGACAATGTTATGGGTAACGATGGTGGGGTCGATGCCAGGCATATCACTATAAGTCCAGGCAAAGGCCTTGCTATGGTCGAAGAGGAAATGGGTATAGTCAAGCTGCTCCTGAGCGTCTAAAGATTGGCCAATCTTTAAGACATGAGGAACATCAGAAGAAGGAAGGTTGATGTCAATGGTTGATTCATTTAACATAACCTGGGTTTCAGAAGGGAGGGAGTGCTGGATAAAAGAATCGTCAGCACCCATGTAAGAAAGAATGGCTTCATCGTCAACGCAATGAACAGTGTGAATGGTTGCCGACTCATCTTCGATTGTGCTGGGAAGAATGAGAGGGAGAGACTTGGATACCCCATTGAGCTGATAAGTCAAGGGGTCCAGGCGGATGGTGTTTATGGAAAAAAAAAAACTAGGAGGAATGGAAACCACTGACTCCGTAGGTGAAGGTGGTGAAATAGGCGAGTGTGGAGGAGATTGGTCAAGGATTGGTTCAGGATAAAGGTCTACAGGGTCTTGAGTGGGGTTGTGATATCCTAGACCATACCGTTTCTTGGCGTCGTCATCATTGAGCGGTTGGATAGGCTGATGGGAGCCCTGCTCATAGCGTCCGAAACCAAAACCCTTCCATGCACACCTGTAAAGGTAAGTGTGTGCAAAGGCGGGGTTGCCAAGAAATGAGAAATCTGATGTGAAAGGTTGAGGTGAAGAAAGAGGATTACTGTCAGTAGGAGCTTGATTAAGCCCTCCATAGACGAGGTTGGTGCGGAGGTGAGGGGGACCATAAGGTATGATCATCCCGATCCGATGGTCATAGGTGGAGCTGTGATGAAGGCGTCCATACTCTTGCAGAGTTTGGAACATGTCTAAAGCTAGCAAGCGATATTATCCCAATGAAAGTCTTTGGAAGATGTCTTCCATGGGGTCTGTGGTTATCGCTTGAAGGGGAGGTGTAAGGGCGACCGCCTGTTGCGAACTGGTCGAAGCTTCCGTAGATGGAGGCAGTGTCAGGGTTAACGGCTTGATAGGAATGAGGACATCGTTTGGACGGTAGGTGGTGTTGCATGTTTTAAAGGGCGAAGGGTCAGCAGGAATGGTATGGACTTGTCTGTCATGCTCAAACTTCACACAACGGTGCAGGGTGGAGGGGACACAGGACATGGCGCGGATCCAGGGTCGACCCAACAAGATGTTGTATTAGAACTCTCCTTTGATGATGTAAAAAAGCTCTGGGACTGTGCGTGGACCAATGCGGATATGAAGGATGACTGTGCCAATGGTCGTGGCAGTAGTGTCATTGAAAGAGCGCAAGATCGCGTCAGTTTTGGAGACACAATTCTTAGGAAGAGCCAACTGATCAAAGGCATGGGTGGAGATGATGTTGATGCTAGCGCCCCCATCGATCATAACGTGTTTAATGCGTGTCCGATCGATGTAGGCAGTGATGAAGAGGGCGGCGTCCTGATCTTCCATGTTGGATGTGGGAATCTTAGAATCACTGAATGTAATGGAGGCGACAGGGGCTAAGAAGTGGACAAGGGTAGCAAGTGGTTGGGGGTCCTCGGGTTGGACCTCCGCTGCCTGCAGGGCTTGGATGAGGGCCTGACGATGTTGGGGTGAGGTTTGGACGAGATCGTAGAGGGACATCTTCACAGGCGTCTGGTGAAGCTGTTTCAACATGGAGTCGTGGATTGGTCCAGAAGAAGAAGAAGAAGAGGAGGGTTGAGGCACGCCAAGGATAGAAATCTTAGGCTTAGGTGGTTGAGGTGGATTGACAAAAGGGTAGGTCCAAGGAATGGTAGATTTTTCTTTTGCCTTGTCCTTCTGTGACCTAGTGGTGATGTGAATGGCATTGATTTCAAAGATGGGAGGTGAAGATGATGAAGGGGTTGTAACTGGTTGATGAGATGTGGATGGATTTGAAGAGGCAGAAGGTTTATGAGAAGGAGTCAGGGGGCGATCGAAAGTGTCCTCAAAGAGAAGAGTGTCTTTCTCCAGATAACAGCGAATGACAGCCTTGAGGGCACAGCAAGTCTCGGTGTCATGTCCTGGTGTATGATGATATAAACAAATCTTCGTGTCGTCGAACCAGGAGGGTTTAGACCCGAGAGGTTGGAAAGGCTTGATGGGTGGAAGAGTTATGCTAGAAGTTTGCAAAAGTCGTTGCAAGATAAAAGAGTATGAGCCCACTAAAGGGTCAATGCTCATCGATGTATGCAATGTCGGTGACTTTTGCTTGGGTGAAACGGGAGGGGGTTTTCATACCACCTTCTGGGTTGATGGTGCGATGACAGGTTGAGACGGTACACTCTTCGTGAGAGGTATCACCCTTTTGGGAGAGGGTAGGCTAACGGTAGGTAAAGGAAGCAAAGGAGGCAACTAGTTTTGATTAAAGGTTGGAGTGGGAAGGACTCTGGTTAGGGTTAAAGGATGCGGGCCCAAAATGGAGGGCAATGGTGAAGGAAGAGGAGGCATTCGCCTCTGTGGTTTAGCAGTCTTTTGAGATTTAGGTTGAAGATTACTATTAGTTGAAGTCTGGGTTAAGTCCACCTTCACTTGTGGATGAGTGAGGTTGGAGACGGGGTGAACGCCAAGTGATTTGATAGGTTTAGGCAGAGTAGATGAGGGTTTTGGTTTTGATGAGGTTGATGAAGATGTAGATGGTTTGGAAGTAGAAATCTGATTTTTGTTGATAGTCTTAGGAGGTTCCACCATGGGAGGATTAGCAGCATGAGATGAGAGGGCCCGGGCTTGTTGAGGAGCTGTGAGATGGTCCCATAATCCCTGATGTTCCACTTTCCTAGAAGGGAGAAGTTTGAGTCTCTCCACTAGTCGGGAAAATGGCTGAGAAGATGCGGGATGAAATTTGGGCTCTTGAGAAGATGCCGATGGTTGTGGGACTGAAGGTGAGATGAATGTAGTAGTCTTGGGCCTAAAGCTTGGTGAAGTCGTAACAGGTTCATGTTTGGTTGGAGACGAAGGAGAGATAGGTTCTTCTCTGGGTGGAGAAGAAACTGGAGAATGAGGCTCCTCAAGCGGGTAAAGGGCAGGGATGATAGTGCCCTCCACTTGTGGTCGAGGAGTAGGAAAGGTTGGGTCCTCCATGGGAAGCAAGAAGGAAGATGGTGAAACTGGTGGTGCTGGTAAGGTCGAGGCGTCCTCCAAAATGAGAGAAGTTGAGGGAGAACTAGTCGGAGAAAGAGGTTCGTCCACATGTGATGGACTGATGGATGAACTCACCTCTTGGGGTTGGTTAGAAATGAGGGGCGAGACCGTATTGACTGTTCGAATATTATGTTCATGGGTATTGTCAGTCAAGGTCTGGACGTTGTTTTGGGTTGGTGGATGATTAGGAAATGGTTGTTTGAAAATATCGATACCTTGATTAGGAGGGGCGTTAGGATTGTCGAGGATGAGGTCACCCTTTTCCAACATGTCTTGGACTATGTTTTTAAGGGTTTTACAGTTGCTCGTGTCATGACCTTTAACACGGTGGTAGTTACAGAAGTCATTCTCCCTATACCACGCAGGGATGGCGCGTGAGGGATCAAATTGTGGTGGAGGTCGGATCTGAGGGAGATTGATGGCCCCTTGTTTGATGAGTTTTTCCAGCACAGACGCGTATGAATCTCCAAGTGGAGTAAACTATCGCTGTATGTATCTCTGCTGAAATTGACGAGTGGCACTCATAGACGTGGATGGTTCAGATTGATTAGTTGAAGGCGAAGAAGAGAAAGATCTAACAACCATAGCATTTGCTGAAGCTTTAGATTTAGAATTGGACGAGGAAGGCTTAGAAGAGGGGTCATTGGTTTTGGAGTTGGGATTCTTACTCCGCAACTTGACTTTATTCTCCTCAACGGCACGTAACTCAAGTTTATGAGCCATCGTGAAGGCTTCGTCAAAAGTGTGAAAGGTTTGAACCCTCAAGGTAGAAGAAATATGTTTAGCGCAGGCTTGAGAGAAAAGTTCAATAAGCTCAGGCTGGGGTAAGGAAAATGAAAGTTGATTGATAAGGCCCCTCCACCGAGTGACGAAATCAGCAATAGATTCATCCTCAAACTGGCAAATAGAATAGAGGTCTGTGATGGAGACCTTCTTGGTGATATTGATGGAGAAATGATCGAGGAAGAGCTGGGCCAGCTGAGTGAACGTGAGGATGGAATGGCTGAGAAGAGAGCTGTACCAGTCAAGTGCAACACCCGAGATAGACATGGGAAACGTGCGTAAGAGTAATGCATCGTCGTGGGCGATAAGATAGCAGGCATGTCTGAATGCCCGTAGATGTTGTTGTGGGTCTTCCTTGCTCTGGAAATGAGAAAACTTAGGAAGTTCCCACTGGCTGGGATATGGTCTGATGGGGACAGAAGGATGGATGGGCTCGTTGTAGATTTGTTCGTACGAGAGAGTATTGCGCGAGCCGGTAACGGAGGTCTCTAGGTTGGACATTTTATCCATCAGCATCTTGATAATATCTACTGACGGATTGGCGGGTGGAGCGCCTCCTAGATTGTAAGGCGCTTGAAAGAGGCTGGAAGAGGTATACGACGTAGTCGGTTGTACCAATAAGGGTGCAACGTATGGATGACTAGTCGTAGGGATAGAAGAAGTGACTAAGGATGGTTGGATAGAAGACATGGCTAGGTTTGATGTGGTCATGGGAGGTTGATTAGAGGTAACATGGGCCAATGGATGGGTAGCCACCCTAGTGTTGATAGGAGTAAGGGTAGGCGGAATGGAGACGACCAAGTTTTGAAAGGGGGTAGAAAGTGGTTGAGTGGGTTGAGATTGATTGGGGGCCGAAACCCCGGTGAAAGTGGGCCCAACGATGGAAGGAGAAGCCACACTTGGATGGTTGGTAAGAGGTTGGTCATTGTTTGAGGTAACAACCTGGGTATCTAAGGGTTGGACTACGGACGCCGTTGATACGGCCGCAGTTTCGAGGAGAGAAGTCGGCATTCCATAGATTGGATTGCCCGAGGAGTCTCGCGTTCGGTTATTCGCGAGATAGTATTGCAAGGCTGCGGTATTGAGGTCCAAGAATCGTGCAAAATCTTGGTCCCCTTCTGGGATAATAGGTGTTTGGGTCGGAGATGGTCTGGTAGGAGTTCTTTCAGTTTCCGAGTTGAACTCCATTATAGGGTTGGTTGTAGGCAGGGTAGACGGAAGAGGATGATGCCTCGCGTGATCGACTAGAGCCTTGGCTTGGCTACGAGTCAGAACCATTCAAGGCAAGGAAGAACGTCCTCACAAGCTCAAACAAGCAGATAAGAACCAAAAAGATGAAGACACAAGCAGATCCTAAAACCCTAGAAGTAAATTATTAGGATTATAGTGGCTTATGCCTTAGAATGTGTGTGTAGAGGAAGATTGGCTTTGTGAGTTGGGTCCTAGAAGAAGTAGTCTATGGAAGGTTTCAGGTTTTGTTATGGTGCTCAAGAAGTCTGTGTTAGGGTCTGGTACGTGGCCTGGTGCTAAGGAGCAAGCTCCCCTCACTTCACGATTCCAGTGGTTAGCTGGTTTCGCTTAGCCAAGATATACCTCGCCTAGAGATTATACTCCGCCAGAGAACGGAGTGGGCTTCCCCCTTGGTGATGAAATCCAAGTAGGGTCACCGGGACGGGTAAGGTATCCGCTGGGGGATGAAATCCCAGTCGGGCCTTGTCTCAGGTAAGTTAAAATGTTTGTTTTGTGCAGGTGGTTTGGTCGTGTAACATGAAGTGATCTAGATTAATTCAATATGCGGTTTAATTACTGTGTGTGGTCTAAGAGATGCAGGCAAACAGAAATGAATGCAAAGTGTTTTAATGTCCAAGTCGAAATGTTTGTTCGTATGAAGACGAATGGAGAAAGAGTCGAAGAATATGAGTTTAGCTAGTCTAAAAGTGCAAGAAAGAAATGTTCGTTTTAGTTCTGCTTATGATGTTGTTTAAGAAGAGATGAAAGGAGGCGAAAAGGAAGGAACCTAATGCACCTAAATGAATGAAAGAAAGAAAGAACCCAAGGAGGACCTAGTGTCCCACCGGGCGTACCAGAATGTTTCTATGCAAAATTGCTTTCTACATTCAAAGAAGAAATAAGAAACTGAAATAAAAGGGTCAAGGCTAGAAGTACCTGATAAAGTTGAGTGCACCGAAATCAGACGTTGGAAGATTCTCCTCTTTGGCTGTGGAGGAATGACACCTGCGAAAAAGAGACTAAAACATGGAAAGATGTTAGTCAAAGATATGGTGGGTTGTCAGGCGAACGCCCGATCCCGGAAGTACGAAGACTCCCTAAAAGGATATCAACCCACTGATAAAAAGCATAATGTTGGACGAAAGTAGATAATAAAAGATGAAATGATAGAAATAAATGACAAAAAATAAAAGAGCATACCTGATATGCAGCACTGTTCTGCACAGTCGCCGGCATCAGTCTCTGTGGTTTCGGCATCGGTCTGAGAAGGTGCCGATGTCGGTTAATGTGCCGTCGTCGGTCGGGGTAGTGACCGGCGTCGGTAGGGGCAGGTTCTGAACAGAGGTCTGGGAAAGTTGCAGAAGGTCTTGACAGGGTCGGGACAAGATTTTAGACAGAGTCGGGATGGGGTTTTTGGTCGAGTCTGGGGGTTTGAAGCTTCAGGATGGTAGAAATAGGGAATAAATAATCAGAAAGAAAATGAAAATAAACACAGAAGATACTTACCTGTCAGAAGTCGTGATGAAAGCCATAGTTGAAGTTGCCTGTGCAGTGCTAGAAGAATAAACACTGGAGTTGATGGATGCTGGAGTTCGAACGCTGGAGAGCCTGTAGATGTCGGAAAATGGGAACCAGATTGACTGATCAGGGAGGGGAGATTGAATGAAGGCCCTGGGACGGTTTCGAGAGACGGTTCGATAACCGTTTTGAAAAACTGATCGAGAACCGAATGGTAACGGATAACGGATAACGGGATGGTGACCAACGTCGGCAGGATTGCCGACGTCGGCAACATCGGCCGCGTAAAGACCATCATCGGCAAATGCACAATGAGGACAAAGTCTAGCTTTTAGTTCTCTGCTCATTGTTACATGCTGCCAGGGTCAAGGTTGGTAGAACAAGTGATCATCAAGGGTTAAATAGGCGAAGAAGAATAAGACGGGGAGTGACCAGGGGAGTCGACACGATTTTGGTGTCTACAGCTTCATAAAGAGAACCGATGAAAAACTTGGTAAGTTTAAATCCAGAGTAGATGAAGGTATACTTCTTGGTTATTCTTGCAAAAGTAAATCTTATAAATGTTATAACAAAAGAATCAAGAAAATTATTGAAAGTGCAAGTGTCAGGATAGAAGAAGATGGAACACAAAAGATCAGTGATCCAGTAGACATTTTTGAAATCATTGAAGAGGAAGGCTTTGAAGAATCAGATGAAGATGAGGAAAAGGAGAAAAAGGGCACTAAGACTCCATCCAAATATGTTTAAAAAAATCATAATGAAAGTGACATCATCAGGGATATTTCAGAAGCTAGACATGATGAGCATTAGGTTAAGGCTATGGATGAAGAATTAGATCAAATAGAAAAGAATGATACTTGGGAATTAGTGCCTAGACCAAAATATCACAATGTGATAGGAAACAAAATGGGTTTATAGAAATAAGTTGAATGAAAATGGAGAAGTAACCAGAAATAAAGCAAGATTAGTATGTAAAGGATATGCTCAGATTGAGGGAATAGATTTTGAAGAAACTTTTGCACTAGTAGCAAGGTTAGAGACTATTAGAATATTTCTTGTATATGTAGTATTTAAAAATTTCAAAGTATTTCAGATGGATTTCAAATCTACCTTCCTAAATGGGAATCTTGAAAAAGAGATCTACATTAAGCAACCTGAGGGGTTTATTCTCTCGAATATTAGTAATCATGTATGCAGATTGAAGAAAGCATTGTATGGATTAAAACAAGCTCCCAAAGCTTGGTATGCAAGACTTGATAAGTACTTGCAAGATCAAGGATTCAAGAGAGGATTTGTTGATAGTAATATTTACATCAAAATAGAAGGTGAGCATTAATTGATTGTTGTGGTTTATGTTGATGATATCATTTTTGGAGGAAATATTGAAAATATGACAAAAGAATTTTTTGATAGAATGCAAAAAGAATTTGAGATGTCTATGCTTGGAGAATTATCATTTTTCTTAAGATTACAAATATTTCAATCAAATAAAGGAATGTTTATATCTCAAAGTAAATATGCCAAGGAAATGTTGAAGAAATTTGGTTTTGAGAATTGTGTGCCAGTTGGTACACCTATGTGTATAGGAAATAAGGTGAGCAAGGATGAAGATTCACCTATTACAGATAAATCTTTGGATAGATCTATGACTGGTAGTCTTTTTATATTTGACAACATTGAGACTAAACATCATGCATGCAGTAGGTATGGTTGCAAGATATCAGTCATCTCCAAGAGGTAGTCATGTTCAGTTAGTGAAAAGAATATTTAGATATATCAAAGGACATTGGATTATGGATTATGGTATCCCACAAGTAAATATTTCACTTTAGTTGCTTATACAAATTCAGATTGGGCAGGGTGCTTAAATGACAAAAAGAGTACAAGTGGAGGAGCTTTCTTCCTTGGTGATAGCTTAGTATCATGGCTAAGCAAGAAGCAAAACTTAGTATCACTTTCTACAGTTGAAGTAGAATATATTGCAGTAGTATTGTGTTGTATTCAAGTGCTTTGGATGAAGCAAACTTTGGAAGATATCAAGGTAAAGTATGATGAACCTATTTCCATTTTTTGTGATAACACAATTGCTATAAATATTTCAAAAAATCTAGTAATGAATTCAAGAACAAAACATATTCCCATTAGATATCACTTCTTGAGAGAGCAGGTTGTAGATCAATAGGTTAAGTTGGAATATATTAGTACTACAGAGTAGATTTTAGATATTTTCACAAAGGCACTACCAAAAGACACATTTGAGTATCTATGAGAGAAGTTAGGAGTAACTTCCTATACTTCCTGCCATTGAGGTTCAGCATCAATTAAGGGGGAGCTAAGTGTTAGCTCTAGGTAGGCCCTTTACCATTGATGTCAAAGGGGGAGAATAATAGGTATAGGTACAAGTGCAAAAAATAGGTACAAGGAATAGGTACAGGTTGCAACAGTAAGGGGGAGTTATTGTATGCTTTCAGATGATAGTCTGTGCAGGTGATAGGGTGTGGTAGTTTCAGGATTGAGATTGCCATCAATGACAAAGGGGGAGATTGTTGGAAATATTGTCATTGATGTCAAAGGTTTAGGATTATTGGTGATAAAGGCCCCATTGCATTTAATGTTGTTTCTAATAAATATATCTTGGCTAATATGAGTTAATATTTATTTAATATTAATGAATATATTTTTGGTTGCATATGAGATAAAATAAGGGCCCATGGAGAAGTCGAAGAGCCATGGGGTAAAGACAAAAGAAGGATGGGACACATTTTCTCATGAAGAGTCATTTTGGGGAATACCAAGAGTCACCAAGTGAATACAAAAGAGTAAGGGCAAATTTCTCATGAAGGGACACTTTAAGGAATACGAAAAGTCACCAAAGATAAGGACAAAAGTGGGAATGACATTTTTGGTCATGAAGGGTCACCACATGACTTTTCAAAGGCTTGAATATGAAGGGTCATCCAAGATTGGCACCATTTTCCATGAGGATTGAAAGGTCACAAAGGGGGAAGGCCAAAGGTCATTTGGAAAGCTATAAATAGAGGCTTAAGTATCCATTTGTAATATGAGTGTGAGAGGTTAATTTGATATTGTAATCTCTAGCTTAGAAGAGAAAAAGTGAGAGAGAGGAAGGATATGTTGTAGTGAACTATCATTTGTTGATATAACAACATTGAGAGATAGGTGTGTGGTATACATAAAGTGGTTGATGCTCATGTGGGTTCGTGCTCACGAATGATAGTTGGGTTGGTGCTCAATAAAGGGGTTTGAAGCTTCTGTGGGTTGGTGCTCATGAATTGTAGCTGAGGTTGTTACTTGGCAAAGGGGTATGGTGCTCCTATGGGTTTGTTCTGATGAATATACTTGAGATTATTCTTTGTGGTTTTTCCCACATTGGGTTTCCACATTATATCTGGTGTCTCTCTCTTTCTTTTGTGATGTTTATCTTGAATGTTTGATTAAGGGAAAGTTTTATAAGATATATATACTGATTCACCCCCCTCTCAGTATATTTCATGCTTAAAATTGACATCCACAATGCCTCACAAAACCCCCTTTCACATTAAACCCAAAGATGTTATTGTAGCTTCTCTATCACCTCCTTCACCTGTATTTCAGATTAACATGATAAATATGACTACACAATCACAAAATAAAAAATACAAAGGAAAGGAAAATTTCTATACTCCTTGGGTTCACCCATTTACAAAGGATGTCCCCTCTTCAAATCCCAATATTTCCATCTTGGGTGTCCAACAATAGTCATCATCAGGAGTTATCCGAAACTCTATGGTGAACCAACTTCACCAATCCTCAATAAATATGTCTCTATATGAGTTAATTCAAAACACATCCCAACATCTATAGTCTCTCATTAGTGTCTTACAAGTGGTTAAAGTTCAACCCAAAGACCCCCAACACCTTGCAACCTTCATTAATTTTCTCAACACCATTTCTATGATCTCCTTTTGTGATTCAAAAATCCCTTCTTAGCATTTTAAAGATCAGGATTCTTCCCTCTTTATCACTGCCTACATTGATCAAACTCATGTCAATAGAGTTATGATTAATAGGGGAGCCAGCATCAACATCATTTCAACCCATGTTTACAATAAATTATCACTCCTTGACAATTGTTTGTCACAAATGGATGTAGTGTTATGTTATTGTAATGACTCTACTGCTACAACTATTGGCACCATGGTCTTGCACATCCATGTGGTTTCTCATACCCTTTTTGAGTTATTTTATGTTGTAGAGGGTTGATTCCAATACAACATAATTCTCGAGTGACCATGGATATGTGTTATGGTATGTGTACCTTCCACATTGCATTGTTGTGTTAGGTTTGAATACAATGGTAAGGTTCATGGCATTCCCACCAAACCACCTCCATTCAAGATGTGTAAGATTCTCTTTAGCCCAAACGATTTTCTTGTTCCTTTCAACACATCATCACCTCCATAACCCACTTTTGAAGCCTCCACAAGTTCTACTACCTCAAACACACCTATACCAACTACACAAGTTCTCAATAAGGAACCTATGGAGTAAACCATCAAGCAATTTTCACTTGGTGAATATCATTTGTTAACTCTTGACATGTTCCACACCCCTCAAGAGTATCAAAAAAATCACATGAGTGCTAACTATGATCTACGTATTGGTATGATCATCCCATATGGTCCACCCCATCTCAAAACCAACTTCACATATGGGGGAATTGATCAATCTCTTGTCATGGGTAATTCATCCTCTTCACCCCAAAAGTTTAACTGTGACTTTTCTTTTTTAAGAAATCCTAGCTTTGTACATACTTATCTATATAGGCGTGCTTGGAAAGGTTTTAGCCTAGGACACTATGATCAAGATGCTCAGATGTATATTCAATACCCTACCCATCAAACCATTAGTAATGCCAAACAAAGGCATGGCATTGGTTATATTGACCCAACTCAATCCATTAATAGTTATTCTATTCCCATCATTAAAGAACATGTATCTCCTTCCAACTCCTCTTCTTCACCCTCACCCACTAAATTGGAGGTATATATACCTCCTAAATTATTTTTCAATAAATGTCATTCACTTGGGCCCCCTTACCCATCTCCAAGGTAGGGAAACATGGTCCTTTTCTCTCATACATCTTCACATGATTAATGAGGATTCTCCCACAATTAAAACCATCTCTTATGCAACTAATGATGACATTATTACCTATATGGGTGCTGATGATTCCTACATCAAATGATCACTCCCTTCTGAGATGCAAGTTATGTTAAAAAAATTAACCATCAACATTAACTTACCTTCTCATGATGACCCCCGTATTCTTAAAATAGGCCAATCTCTAGATTCTTCTAAAAAACTTGACTACACCACATTTCTCTATGACCATAGTAAGGATTTTTCTTGGTCCTACAAAGATATGCCTAGTATTGAACCCTTAATCATAACCCATAACATTGTCACTAATCATGATGCTATGTTAGTTAAGCAAAACATTTTTAAAATGCATCCTTCTATTTCTCTCCTTGTTAAGGATGAGATCCAATGCCTCCTCTTCATTAACTTCATCCAACCTATTGACTAACCATAATGGGTTTCTAACATTGTACCTATTACAAAAACAATAGGGGGAATCCAAATTTATACTGACTATCATGACCTCAACCTTGCTTGTCTAAAGGATGACTTTCCTTTTCCAAGTATTGATTAGCTTGTTGATATAATAACCAGCCATGAGATGTTATCCCTTATGGATGGATTCTTAGGATATGATAAAATCCTAGTTTCCCTTGAGGATCAACACAAAACAACCTTTATCAGCCCATGGGGAATGTTTTGTTATTGGGTTATGCCCTTTGGACTGAAAAACACTGGTGCAACATATTAGCATGTCATGACTTATATATTCCATGAACTCTTACACATAATTATGGAGGATTATGTTGATGACCTACTTGATAAATCTAAACTTTTTCAGGATCACTTGGGGGTCCTTAAAATCATTTTTGCTTGCCTTCTTTAGTATAACATTTAACTCAATCCAAAGAAGTGCATATTTGGTGTTCTTTCTAGAAAGATCTTGGGCTTTATCATATCTCTTCGAGGTATTGAAACTGACCTTACTTAGGTTAGGAACTCCTTGAAATGCTTCCACCAACCACACTTAAACAACTCTACAGCCTCTAAGGTAAACTCTAATTAATTTGTTGCTTTATCTCTCAGCTATCAGATCATTGTCAACCTTTTCATCATCTTCTCAAAAATGAAATTCCTTTTCATTGGGATAAAAACTGTGAGGAAGCCTTTGATGCACTCAAATGGTATCCCCTTTCTCCACCTATCCTTATTCCACCTAAAGAGGACCAACCCTTCTATCTTTATATCTCTTTAACTGGCCATTCTTTAGGAGTTATGATAGCACACAGGGATGATCACCACCATGAGCAAGTAGTTTATTACATAAGCTAAACAATTATTGACTACAAAACTCACTACACTCATATCAATAAGTTTTTTCTATTTGGTATTTTTAGCTTCTAAACTATGACATTACCTCCTCAACCATAAAACTCATGTCATCACCCATACTGACCCTCTCAAATACATGCATTCTAAACCTTACCACAACTAATGCATCACTCAGTGGCTTATGCTTCTGGGTAAATGAAATTTGGAATTCATCCAATAGAAGTCCATCAAAGGGAAAGCCATCACTGACTAATTAGATATTCCTCCTCTCCTTGATAACCAACCCTCAAATTTTGAATTCCCTGATGAGTCTATTGCCATGCTTTCTATCAATGATATCACCTTTCAAATGATGATGTTCTTTGATAGGTCTAAATGTCAAAATGGTGGGGGAGTGGGGGTTATCCTCATCCCTCTTGATGGTGATCCGATGCCTTTATCATTTAAACTAGACTTTGACTGCACCAACAACATGGCCTAATATGAAGCCTTAATTTTAGGGCTTTAAATGGTTATCTTCTTAGGAATCAAATCCATAACCATTTTTGATGACTCATAATTAGTCATCAACCAGGTCAATGGTTCTTATCTATATAATAATGAGACTCTAAAATGGTACAAACATCATGTAGATACCTTATTAGAGTCATTTGACCATTACCTTTTGCAGACCATTCCTCACTCAACTAAAAAAAAATTAGACATAATAGCTTCTTTAGCCTCCTAAATACCCTCTTCCTCCTCTTCCTCCAAAATCTACATCACTATACATCACCTAACATTACCTTCTTACATTTCCTCTAACATCCTCTTTGTGGGGAATATCACTAATGATCCACATGACTTGTGGTATACTCAACTCATAGATTACCTCACTTACTCTATTACTCCTCTTGACCTCTCCCACAATGCACAACATGTGATCATAAAGCATGTTACACATTACACTATGTTATGGAGACTTCTCTACAAATGGGGCTTCGATGGTCTCCTCTTTTGATGTCTCACTAGTAAAGAGATTTCATTTGCTATTAAGGAGATTCATGAAGGGATTTGTAGTGGTCATTTTAATGGTCACACAATTTCAAAATGTCTCCTTTGCCTGGGCTATTATAGCCAACACTCTCTCATGATTGTACTGACTATGTTAGACATTATCTCATTGTCAACAACATGCCAACATATTTCACATTCTTAGTCATGCTTTACAAGTCACTAAGGACATTTAGCCTTCTCTCAATGGGGTTTAGACATAATTTGTGAGATTAACCCCCATTCCTCTCTTCACCACCAATCAATCATAATAGCAACAAAATACTTCACTAAGTGGGTTGAGGCCATTCCTCTCATATCGATTAAGGATGATAAAATCATTCAATTTATCAACCATCATATCATATGATATTTTTGTGTACCTCACAAAATCATAACTGACAATGGTAATTCTTTCAAAAATAAGACTATCTAGTAACTCTATGATGCCTTTGGTATCAAACTCAGCTTCTCTTCACCCTATTTCCCACAAGCCAATGGGCAAGATTAGGCCTCTAACAAAAATTTGACCAAAATCCTTATGAAAATGGTTAACAGTGATGGCAAGGATTAGCACATTGACATCCCCTATGCTTTATGGGCTTACTGTAATAGCATTCACACTTCTATAGGAGTTACACCTTTCTCACTGGTCTATGGGATAGAAGCTATTTTGCCCATTGAAATCCAAATTCCTTCTCTTAGGATTTCACTACAAGACATTCTAACTAATGACAACTTTCACCAAGAATGTTTGTGTCAACTTGAGCTTCTTGATGAACACCATCTCGCTACCCTTAACCATCTCCACATCTATCAAGAGCATATTAAATGCACTTATGATAAAAACCTTAAAGAGCATGATTTCAATATTGGAGATCTCATCATAAAGGAAAATCAACATGTGACTAACTTGGAAAAGAGTAAATGGAGCAAGTTTGCTCCCAATTAGCTAGGACCCTACATTATAAGTCATAAATATGGATCTAGAGCTTATCACTTATCTTCTCTCACAGGATGACTAGAACCTGAACCTCTAAATGCATTGCATTTACAACCATTATTTTGTTAATTGACACTTTACCTTGTGTTTAACTTAAGCTCATCCCTTGAGCAAACCCACTATATTCATATTCTTTTCACCTTACCCTTATTCCTCCACACTTAGTTAACCTAAGATGTGTTTTGGTTTTGTCCTAAAATGTGGAAAACCTATAAGCCTCTATAGACTTGTCCATGAATAAAGTAACAAAAAGACTAAAAAAAAAGAAAATAATATGGGATACATCAAATACTCTAAATCATTCCTATCTCTTAAAAAATTGGGCTATTCCCTTGAAGTAAAACTACTTTCAAATAGACTACTCCCTTGAAGGACAACTATTAAAAACAAATAAAATAAAAAAGACTAGACCATACCCTCGAAGGATGGATAAGTTAAAAAACCACTATCAAAGGCAAATATGATTCATAAGCTTCCCTATTAATCAACTTCATCCCATTGTGAGCTTCTTGCATTGATTAACTTACATAACAAAAACAAAAACAAATAAAAAAGAAGAAAAACAACACAATAACTTTATGTCATGGACTTGTCTATAGTCACTCTCAAGAAACCCACAAATGGGGCATACCATTTTTACTCCAAAGGTTATGCTACCTCACTACTCCTATTCCATTTTATGCCCTCTTTCACTCCAAAACACATTTTCAAGGGACATTGAGCTTACTTAACACAAGGTGATCACCATGCTTTTCTAACTAACGAATGGTCAACTAATGCAATGTATAAAAAGGTTAAAAACTTAGAGCCTATTTATGTTTTTATTTTGGTTTGTGTCAATAATGAGCACATTGTCTCTCTCTTTGACTTTTCACTTCACATGTTGACTTTTCTTCTATAGATACATTTTCCAATAAAATAACTCACCATCTCAACTCATAAACATAACAACATCTAAATCCTACACCTACCTCAAAACTAATGCCTAAAGCCAATCATTTATAGTATATACCATCACATATATGGGACAATGCTAAAAATGCAACATGACCACCATTTTCCTAACTAAAAATATATAGGAATAATTCCACAATGCCCAAAAACATCACTTATGCATACACCATCACATATGGAAAATGCATAAACTAAAAAAACATGCCTAACACATTAATTTTTAGTATATACCCAATCACATATATGGAAGGTAATAATAATGCAACTTAACCATCATTTTCCTAAAAACCAATATAAGTTCTCTAATGGTTACAATGGAGAACTACATTGGCCTAAGGCCCTTTTAGTCTATCTAGGCATCAATCAATAGACATGGGTTCTTCTGGGGCTAGCTTAGCCATCTACCCACCTAACTATCCAACCTATCCCTTTTTACCCAAGGCCTTACAACCTATCTCTCTTATACTAGGTCTTTTGGCCAATCTCTCAGTATTTAACTAAGTTAAATCTACTCTATGCCACATGATTTTCCTATTCCCTAAGGCCTCATGGAATTTCAACTCTTTTTCTCCCCATTTTTATCCTTTTTACTTTACCAAGGCTATCGATGTTGATCACTTATTGACCAACATCAGTGCCTAGACTATCAATGTCAGTGTACAACACATTGATGTCAGTGCCTTTGCCACTGATATCGATAGGAAGGCCTTAATTGATGTCGATCATTAGTTTAGCTGAAGGGCTGAACCTTACCCATTACATATTACTAAATTTAGCCCTAAACTACCCTAAAAACCACCCAACATTCCTAAACATGCTTCTAACCACCGATGTTGGCCATTTTACCATCAACATCAACCATTTATGCCCTAGGCCACTGATGTCAGCCACTTTACCACTGACATTGATACCATGCAATAGTATTTTAATGCTTACATGTCACTTTTTGTAGTCCCTTCTTCATTCTAAGGCAACCTTACACACACCCTACCTTTAAAAACTTGACCATGGGGATCATTTTCATCTCCACTCATGCCAACTATTACCCAAACACATGTTTCATTATGCACCCACTCATTACATTTGAGTTTGGTGTCTTGATCATTCATGCTAACTAGTACATGTTGACAATACCTTACATGTATGACTATCAATTGGTTTGGATCACCACTAACTAATGTTATCACTTATGACCTATTATGTTTTTAGGGGCACTTTCTACCTTGAATACCTAGAACATATTTGACTATTAGAGATATAGTTTTAGTTGATCCTACCTTCTAAACTATCACTAACAAGATGTGCCTTGGTAACTTTAACCAAAGTCCTCCATGACCATACTTATTTTCACCTTGTCAATATAACTTTTTAGTACTTTATGACCATGACATCATTTTTACACTACTAACCCACAACCAACTAATCTCATTTACTCCTTGTTAAATTGGTCACCAATTTTGGGTTTTTACCAATCAGTTCTTATTTTAAGGGGGAGAATATCACACCCCATGCCTAGACCACTCAATTTTCATTTTTATCTTGCAGCTTGTTGACACAACTTACCAAGACAAAAAAGGGAAAATATAGACACCAAAGTTATGTTACACAAGTGTATAACGTGTTATGTCAAAATCTCCCTTAAACCCCCTTTGTATCAAGTCTTCCTAACCCTTGCCTTTACCCCACATATTTAATTAATTAATTAGGATTAATTGAATATTCCTCGTGCCACCTTGCCTAGCAACCCTTCCCCAAGACCAATTCTCCTCTTATGAGTCACCACTAGACTTGGTCTCCCATAAATAACTTATTCTTACACTATAAACCAATTTATAACCAATTACCTTTTACCAAACCTTGCATATTAACCATTTCTTAATGGGTATCACACTTGGCATAGAGAAATAGAAGAAAGGAGCTAAAAATAGCCCTTTGACCTATTCTTACACCACTGATGTTGGTCAACCCTTGACCAATGTTAATCAACCTAAGACTAACATTGGTGGGATCGCTGACCTTGATTACTTAAGAAATAATCTAAACCCATTTTAGACCCCCACAAACATTCTTTCTATGAATCATAAACTCACTCAAGAGATTCAAAACACTCTTAACAAGATTTTGGTGATTATCCACTATAACTAGGCTCACAACTTCTTTGTACTAGTCAAATCTTGAATGAAAATTGATCCATTGTGTAAAGAGCTCAAAATACAATGAACAAGTGGCACACACTCATCTCCATTTAGTCAGTCATCTTAACAAAGCTTTATCAAGAGTATTTCTTTAGGTACTTATATCATTTAAGCATCTCTTTATTTTATGAATTCTAATTATTTCTGATTGGCATTTACACAAGTCCCATCCATCCCTAAAGAGGAGTTGTAAAACTCCATCTCCATACCTCTATCTTAACCAAACCAAAATCCTCATCCAAACTTCTTCACATCTCTCTAAACCCATCATATGACTCTTTCCCAACCCCATTAAACTATCAAATATCCTTCCCTATACTTAGGAAATCCTTATATGAATTTTTAACTCCATTGCCCTTATCGATGTCGGTCACATTGCCACTATCGACATCATTTACCCTACTAATGTTGATGACTGCTCATTTATCCAAATCACCCTAAAGCAACCTAAACAACCCCTTTTTACCCAAAATTGTATTTTTCTTTCTCTATGATACTGACTGCTACACATAGGTTACAAAAAAGGTACATGCAATTCTCTCTCTCTCTTTACTTTACTTTGTCATTTCATTTTTAACTCTTTGTATTAAACAATGGACTATCATCCCCTAAGAAGTTTGTCACTTCCTAAAATAAGCAAGTTGCTTGGCATCCCACTCACCAACCGACTAACAAATATTTTTTGGTAGTGTGTTCTTATTTGTAGGTGGTCCTCCCTAGCTAAAGAGGTGTTCTTGACTTTATCTAGATACAATGCATACCAATCTGGGTACATATAATCACTAATCCCCAACCTTTCTTTCTATATTTCTCATTTCTTAAATTTAATCTGAGAATAATTGAAACACGTGATTTTTCACTTTTAATGCAAATCTTGGCCTTTAGTGCATAAATTAATCAAATTCATCAAAATGTCATATTATTGGTTCAAAATATGACTAGATTGGAATTAGGATGTGATTTTAGATGCATTGGATCCATTATCCTATTTCTAATGTTATCAATAAAAAATAACAAAGGCACATGTATTATGCAATAAATTTGATAGGAAAGAACAATCTAGAGCACCCAGATGTGAAAATGTCATTATCACTTGAAATTATCTGATCAAACTTAGCTACTTCATAAAATGAATTATTCCATTTAGCAATACACTACATAAAATCAGCACTTGTATATGATAGGTTCAAAGTTTTTAATGCATTTTAGTGTCTTATGCCAAATTGTGCACATTTGATAGGAATTAGTCAAAAGAATGGTTTGAGGTCAATAGTGGCTAGTTTTAAGTGTCTACAATTTGCCCGTATTTGGGAAGGCATTTTAAGCTATAGTCATAGTAACATCTTCTTAAATAATGAAAAGCTCTTGTATGCCTACAACTTCAGTGATAGTGGATAAACTATATGATAACCCCTCAAGGGAATGGGTGGCATAAGTAGGTCATTAAATGGTCCCTCAAAATAAAAAAGCAAAATAACGAGACCAAACATATGAATATGATGGGGTGAGAACATAATGAGTTTAAAAAAGTAGTCAAAATCATTGAGAATACAAGTGGGACGGTGTAAAATGGTTTTCCCAAAGGTGGTTATAAGCATTATACCCTAATAGTGGCAATGTGGTATGATACCACAATGATTTTCCTAAAGGCATTTATAATCATTAAGAAGATGGAGTTACCCTAGTTAGGATAGACAAACAAGATAAAAAAATGCCCTTGTTTGGGCAAAAAGAAATTAAATTTGGTGAGAACACAATGATTAGTCCAAAGGTAGTTATAATCATTAAGAAATGCAAGTTTGATGGTGTATAATTATTTTCCCATAAGAGGTTATAATCATTAGACCTTGATTATGGAAAACATGATTGGTTATCTGATGATGGAAAATATGATGTGGGTAACTAAATATAGAGGATAAAGATGAATTGGGACAACCTGATAGTATTATGAATATGGATGTATTTAAGTATAAATACACAAGGAATCACCCAATGAATGCACATAAATTGAATAAAGGCAACAGTGCTAAAATTAAACAAATAGGCACACAAATAACAAACAAACAAAGAAACAAATTTAAGTTAGTCCTAATGTTAGTACAAACAACATGATGTAATCTTAGATGACAAATATTGCCCTTATAAAATAGGCAATAACTTATCAAATAAACATGACTAAGGGAATAAAAGAAAAGGAAGGGGGGCGATTTTTCTCCATATGTGCTACGTAAGTGGACACTGCCTACATAGTGACATAGATTTAATATCCAATAAAACTTTAGGCTAAATGTAGTTCTCTTAGGAAATGGGAACAAAATGATAACTGATGAAAAATATACATAATTGATGTGATAGAAGAATGAGAATGGTCTTGAAAAATTTCAAGTGAATGGGATACAATGCCAAAAAGGCTGGGGAAACTAAAGAAAAAATTATTTACTAATGACTTAGTAAGGTTTTTTAAAAATCCTTAAGGCAAAGAAATGGTCAATGTTTTTGGTTTTTTGAATGATTTTACAAATGTTTTCATAAGTTTTGAATATCTCAACTCAATCAAGAATGATGAGATATTAAATGGTCCAAACTCATAAAATAGTGAGAGAATTGCTTAAGATGCTCTCGAAATGGTGAGAAAATGTCTTAGGTTACTCATAAAATAGTGAGGGTGTGGCTTAGGTTGCTCATAAAATGGTGAGAGTTTGACTTAGGTTACTTGTAAAATGGTGAGAGGGTGGCTTATATTTCTTGAAAAATGTTGAAAGTGTGGCTTAGGGTGACTAAGCTAACCTTAATAAGTATTGAGTGTTGCCTACATAGTCCTAGGATAGGACCTTAAGTCATTATAGTTATACCTTACAATGCAAGAATCTGGCTAGTGTAGAAACAAATTCAAACCAAAAAGATAAAGTTGGTATAAAGGCATAGTATGAAATAGGAATTTTAAGCTGGTACATCAAGGCATGATAAACAAGTATTGCCCCTAGTTTTCCCATAAGTGGTTATAACTAGGATACAATAACATAGGTTAATGATACTAATTTTCCCATAGATAGTTATAATTAGTAATAAGATCGATGAGACATTGATTTGCTTATAGGTGGTTATAATAAAGAACACCTGGTAGAGAGACAAAAACAAGAAACAAAGGATGTAACTGCCAAACTATTGTTTTACTACTCCAAAATACTATCTCTATCTAGAATGTTGGAAAAAACTACTAAAATTGAATCTAAATCCTCTTGATAAATATGGAAATGTAATAAATAGAACATAACCAAGGTCATAGGGCCAAGTAGGGAGGGATAAATGAAATTAGTTAATGAGAAGGTATGGTATAATGGATAGCTGATAGGAAAAAGTGATAGGTTGATAGGATGATAAGATGGTAAAATGGTATAATACAAACAAGATTGATAAAATGATATAGCTTGAAATGGTGCTTATAGACAATATACCAAGTTACTTAATCATAGTACCACTTGAGGTGGATAATGTTCATCAGCTCATCAAGTTCATGTCTATTTGGTATGGCAAGCCTATATGCTCCTATTCCAGAGTTTGTTGTAATGAAGAAAAGACCAACCCAGTTAGGTTTAAACTTGCCTTTATACTTCTTTTCATCTATGGTATTATTTTGGTTTTATTTAAGGACAAGATCACCAAGTTTAAATTCTCTATGTTCCACATGACAATTATAGTGGCCTTGAAGTTAGTTCTAATAGGCTTGAATATTGTTGATCCCATCCATTCTCATCAAGTAACTCTAGTTCTTGGACGTAAGCTACTTGATAGTCATTGTCATCTAGGACATGATTGAAAGAGATGAATAGAGATTTAAACTCAACATAAATGGGAATAATGGCCTCACTACTATAAACAAGTGAGTATGGATTGGCTCATGTGGGTTTATGGTGATTGATATGCTATGCATAAAGGGTGTTTAATATTTGAAGGTGTCGATCATGATCGACATAATTAAAAATATTTTTGAGAATGTTAACAATGGTTTTATTTGATGTTTCAACTTGACCATTACCTTGAGGGTAATATGCTTTAGAAAATTATTGTGTGATGTTGTATTTGACACATAGATTTTTGAAATCCTTGTTCTTAAATGATCCTCTATTATCAGATATAATGTTGGAAGGGATACCATAGTGATAAATGAGATGGTTGAAAATGAACTTGGAAATTTTATTTCCAGTCACGTAAGTGAGGCATATAGCTTCAACCCATTTAGTGAAATATTTGATGGTGGTAAGGATGTGTTTATGGCCATCATATGAGTTGGGATTGATCTTCCCAATGAGGTTGAGGCTCCATGTAGCAAATGACCAAGGTTTCAACATTGGTTTCAAAGTTGTGGCTAGGGCATGAATAAAATTGACATGCCTTTGACACATGTAACACTTCTTTACATATACAACTACATCCATGTCCATCATGGGCCAATAATAACTAGTACCTAGGAGCTTTGTGGATAAGACTACCCCACTAGTGTGGGATCTACATACTCCTTTGTGAACTTCTTATAATGCTAGTGTAGATTCTACCAAAGTTAAATAATGAAGAAAAGTTATTTTGAAACTAAAATGGTAAAGGATTGATCCAAGTAATGTATAACAAGTGGTTTGGTGGATGAAGGCTTTGGATTGCTTTGGAGATAAATCAGGTGGCATAATTTAGTCATGAAGGTAGTTATAGAGTTTTGAGTCCTAGATAGAGCTATGACCAACAATATCCCAAATCATCATGACTATTGAAAATTCATGAACTAGTGCTAACAAATTCTTGACAAAGAGCTAATACTATTTATCTAAGTCTATTTGTTGAATAAAATATTTAATAGTTGCCATAACATCTATGGTTATGTTACTTTCCCTTGGTATATGCTCAAACTAAATCTCAGAAATCTGCTGCATAAGAGTGTCAACCATAGCTTTATATGGAACCTACTTGTCATCTTTGGTCTGAAAGTGGTCTATACCATGATTGATGATTAACTGAGAATCACCATAAACCTTGAGATGAGATATGTTCCATTGTACCACTTGGAGAAGATCTAAAATAAGTGCTTCATATTAAGCCATGTTATTGGTACAAGGAAAGCTAATCTTAAATGATTTAGGGATTAGATCCCCCTATGGTATTCCAAATAAAAGGCATGTCCATAATCCATGTGATATAAATGACCCATCAAAATATAAATTCTAGTGTTGATCCTCAAGAGGTGTGTCAATGATGGTCATTATGAATTCATCAAGAAATTATAATGTCAATGGCTCTTTATTTGTAAGGGGTGCTTTAGTAAGCTGATTTATAAGAACTTGCCCCTTAATGGCTTTCTGGCTAACATACTCAATGTCAAAATCACTTAGAATAATGATCCACTTGGCCATGAAACCTTGTAAATCTTTTTTAGATAGTAGATAGTTGAGGGGATTTACTTTTTAAATAACCATGGTATTATTTTTCAACATGTAATGGCATAGTTTTTGAGCTACAAAGACCATGACTAAATAAGTTTTCTCTATGGGCATATAATTATGTTCATATGTGACTAGTGTACAACTTAAATAGTATATGGAATTCTCCTTTCCATTATCATTATATTCATCCAAAAGTTCTCCCAAGGCATTGTCAGTAGCTGATAGATATAATAAGAATGGCTTTCCATGCATACGAGGCAATAAAATAGGTGGATTCACTAGATAATCCTTTAGCTATTAAAAATTTATCTGGTAGTGATCATCCAATTGAAATTTGACTCCCTTATTTATAATATGTGTAAAAGGATGGCACTTATTATCTATTTGAGATATGAAGCATCTGATTGACTAGATTTGGCCCTACAAACTATGAAGCTACTTCAAATTAGTTAGTGGTGGCATCTCTATTATAGTTTGGAATTTAGCTGGATCAACCTCAATGCCTTGATGAGACATAATGAATCCAAGTAATTTTCTTGATTTGACTCTAAAGACACACTTCTTAAGATTAAGTCTAACTTTGTAGTCATGCAGTCTTTCAAATATCCTGTGTAGCACTGTTGGATGATCAACCCTAGTCTTTGATTTACCAAGAATGTCATCGATATAGTATTCAATAATGTCATACATAATATAATGAAATATGATGGTTATGGCTCTTTAATAGGTGGCCCCTATGTTCTCAAGACCAAATGGCATAACTTGGTAGCATAAAGTTCCCCATGGAGTGGTGAATGATGCATTATATTAGTCTTTTGGTGCTACATTAATATGGTTGTATGCCAAAAAGTTGTCCATTAATGAAAGCATTTCATAACCCATTGTGGAGTAGACTATCACATCAATATTTATAAATTGAAAGTCATCCTTAGGCAAGCTTTGTTTATGTCATAGAAATAAATGTATATTTTAATTCCTTATAGCTTTTTGCTTATTAGTACTACATTGGATATCCACTCCGAATAGTTGATCGAATGAATATATACTAATTCTAAGAGTTTTTCCAACACTTTATTTACTAATATAGTACTGCAAGGATGCATCTTATGCAACTTTTATTTTATTAGTTTAGCATCAAGATTTACCACAATGTGGTGAAAAACTAAGGTGGGGTTTAAACCTAGCATGTCAGAACAGGCCCATGCAAATATATCAACAAATTCACTCAATAGGGATGTAAGGACTTCATGCTCCTTCTCAATGAAATATGTGCCTAGTTTTATCCATTTTAGGTTTGATGGAGTCCTAATGTTGACCTCCATTATATCTTCCACTATAAGGGTTGAAACATTTTCTAAGATAGTGGGTAGATATTTGAACTAGTTGGATATGTTAAATTCCTCTATTAGGACTAGCTCTTCAAGTTCTCCTAGGCATGATGAATCTAAATCCCCTAATGGGAAATTTTTCCATCTGATGAAAATTATTTGAAATTCCTAAATTATTTGATCAAACACTTATTGTTGTTTGAAACTAAACTCATACCCACATACAAGTTCATCATTGGTGGTGTCCTGAGCTATGTTTAAATAAGGCTAAACTCTCCCATATAATGACACTTGAAATAGGTTTTTGCCACTAGAATGGCCTTTTTATTTACTTTTACCATGGTCATAAAGTGCCTCAGAAAGGTTTTCACTATGGGACCTCAATTTTTTAATTATTTTCTTTTAGCTAAGGCTATTCACCCACTTTCCAAAATAAGCTTTAGGATATAACTTGATTGAGAACCTTGATTTATGGTCCCCCAACAAAACATTGTCTTTAAGGCTGAGAAAATCATAGAAAGCCTTATCATTTTAGAATTCATCAATCAACACATTAGACTCTTATTGGCCCCAATCTATCCATTAGGGATAATACAATGGTAGTGGTTTATGATGAATGACTAGTCTAAGGGTATAAATAGAATGAGGGTTAAAAAGGTTGGTCTCAGCTAGGTTCAAAAAGGTTATGATTAGAATTTGCTTCATTGTCAATATCATCATCACTAGTTGATGATGATGGAACATGAGTAAGGTATATGGGGTTACCCCAAGGTGGTTTAAATCATAGTCTATAGGGCCCTTTGTATTTGGTCATGGAAACTAGTTTGAGTGTGCCTTGTTGATTTAATCCAAGGCCTCTTCCTTCATAGTCCTAATTCTTCATGATCCTATTAGGAATAATATACTTATCATTCTCATAACAATTAGTTTGCTTGTCATTGTATAACCATGATTCATCCCCTTCAAGAGGGTCCTACTCTAGGCCATATGTTGGTATAAATGTGATGGGTCCTTTACCTTTGCCCTTTTGTTTCTATTATGGATGAAGTGGCTTAGCTTTAGGTCTTCCAAAGGACTTTGGGTTCTGTGGACGGTTTGTGGTGTGAAAGGTATCATGGGTCATGTACTCTCTTGGACCATTGTATGAGATGATATAATGATTAGATATCTCAAGATGTGGTATGTGAGAAAAGGAATCAAGGGTATTATGATCAATGCAATTGTCCTCTAGAAAACCAAGGAGTATGAGCTTTCCCTTATCTTGATTATCCATTGGATTCATGCCTAATCAATAATTATAACTTTTAAACTTGACCTCTATGTGTTTTCAATGCTCATATATATGTAAATCACTTGGTATATAAAATTTCATCCCTAAATGGGAGAACTTGATATATTGGCAAAATGTCAATGGGAGTACACAAATTTCATGTAACCAAGGTCTACCAAAAAGCATATTGTAAAATAAAGATATAACACATGGAAAAGTGTATCATAGGCTAAGATCCCAAGGATAAATGGTAAACAAATGGTAACTTGTGATTTAATTCTTCATTGTCATAAGATTTGATGGTTATTATCTCTACTTGAAGATATACCATTGTGTACACAAAAATATTGATGATATTTAGAGACATTATGTTTATACTAGATCCATTGTCTATAAGGAAACATTTCAATTTGTGCCACCATATGCAAACTTCAATATACAAGGGGTTGTTATGCAGTGGGCCAAGAAGGACATATCGCTTTCATTGAAAGTGACTTGTTGGGTTGGAGCTAGGCATCCAACCAAAGCTTGGAATTTTTTAGGGGATATGCCACTTGAATAGTGCATTAGCTTAGGAAGTCATTCAAAATGTTTTTTTGGATTGTTAACATATGCAACAAATTTAAAATGGAGATTTATGTGGGCATATTTTGAAATTGGTCCATAATGTCAAATGTCTTCTCTTGGTCTGTATTAAATGGCTTATTTTGAGGTTAAATGGCTAGTTGAATGATGGGTGAAGTGGTAGATGGCTATGAGCCTGGGATGGTAATCTTCAACCTCTAAGTTGTGATTGCATATCAAGATTAAACACAGGACCATGATTGCTAATAAACGTTGGTGATGGTGGGAGACCAGATAGGATAAGTCTCAATTACTTGTGTACTTATGCATGGTCACAAGGCAATGATGATTTATTAGTATAGGGTTCAAAATTAGTAATCCCTACTTATTGGTATGCCTATATGAAGTCCTAGGTTAAATAAGGATCATTAATGTAAGTTGGTGAATTAGAATTATTTAGCATAGGTCTTTATTTATTGGTATTTGGTCTTGAGGTGATGGAGATGGTGTTAATATAACCTCCTATAATATGACCTATAACCCTATTGTAGTCATGAGCAACTGCATGGTAGGTCTATTGGTTGTTACCATTTTGACCTTGGTTTTATCTATTGTTTAGATGTTATTGGTTCTATTGTTAATGATTTTGTTGATTCAGCCTTTATTTTTAAAATGATTATTATTGGTGTTGCATTGAATGTTGTTATTATTGTTGATGTTATTACTACTATGGTCAGTTGTTATGTTAGGGAAAGGGGTTTTGATAGATTTTGATGGTTTGATTAGAAGTATAAGCACAACCATCTAATGTTATTTCCCCATTCTCCAACATATTTTCAATCAAATATTTAATTTGCATATAGAAGTGTAAATTATGTCCATTAACTTGATGATATTCATAGAATTCATTTTGGTGGTACCAATCATGATAAGGCATGCCTTGAGGATATTGTTTCAATATAGGCTAGCTAATCAGATTAGTGATAATGATATTTCAAAACATAGATTAAATAGGCTCTCCAAGGTCACTATAAATATGATGAGTAGGCATTGTTCTCCTTGGGGGAAGAGATTTTAATGGAAAAACTTGTATTTATTTTATGGGTTTGGTTTGTTGCACTTGCTACATTTTCTAAAAAGGTTGTGGGTTAGGCATAATTTACATATGTGGCATGGGTTGAGAAGATAGTTTTTTTACCATTTGAACATGTCTTTACTCTATTAATTTATTTCCAACAACATTTTTATTGAGATTGAATTGCTTTGGTCTATCATTGTTATTAGCCTATGATGGTTGTGATGCTTGTGCATGGAATTGTTGTTGGTTTTGGCCATTTTTTAGATTAATACCTTGATCATGATTAGACAAGGTAAGATTGATTATCCATTTGTTAATAAGGGCTTGCTTGATCAACAAACCATTATAAATGATCTCTTTAAAGGTATGTGCATAGTGCAATTCTAGATGATAGGATATCTCACTGTGCAAATTTTTAGTAAACATAGCAGGTAATTATTTATCTAGTAAACTATGGGTGAATCAACCTATAACGTCTCTCCATCACTATAGATAACTTGAAAAACTCTCATTGACCTTTTTCTTGGCTTCCATCAAGTTGACTAATGAAATCTCATGTTTGAGATTGTATGAAAACTAATGTAGAAACTTGTCTACAAGATCATCAAAATTAGCTATTTAATTCTTGGAAAAAATAAAAAAACACTCCAAGGCTTGTCCTTCTAAACTTCTTGAAAAAAAAAAATTATATGTCAATATATGCCATTGGCTAGCATGCAATAAAGAACTCGATCAAATGAGCTTGGGGATAACCTTTCCACTTGTATTTGTCAAATTTTGGTGGTTCAATCCTAGAGGAAACGGTATCTACAAGTGTTCCATGTTAAATGAATAAGAACACATGTCATATAACTTATATTTTTTAGTTTTTTTACTAGATTAGATGTTAAAAATTGCACCCTTCATCAATTATAGTTCTTGGGCTAGGAAACTGGAGGGAAGATTGGCTTGAGGTGAAATATTGGCCTAGGTAGATGGTTAAGTAGTCACAAGTGGTGTACTTTTATGAGGGTATGATGAAGGTATTTATTGGGATAAATTAGTTTGGTTGGGGAATATAATAGGAATATGCATGAATGGATTTGGGTTTGTTTATAAAAAATTACATGTACTGTGGTGCAATATTCTAATTTGGATTAGGTAGATATGTCTAAGTTTGGGGATTTTTAGGTTAGGATGGAGGGATATGGCTATACTATGCCTATTAGGTTTGAATAGGGACCTACTATCAACTAATCAAACCTTGTTGTTGAGGGGGTACTTATGAACCAAGACCCTATCATTGAACTAGTGGAACACTATACACAAAAGGCAAAGGTTACTTAATTGGTACTTGAGGAACATTGGAACCTCTAGGTTATGTGATACCTTGGTGGTAATTTGACACTTGTGAAAGATTTGGTAGTTTTCACTGACCAATATGCATACATTATTGATTGAACATCATTTAGATTTGAATTGGTATATTAGTCTACAAGGAAAGAGGTATGTTTATTTCTACTTGGTGAGGTGAAACATTGGTTTCCCCCTATTGAGGTGGTAATATATTTTGCCTCAGCTATGTTGGTATGTTGGATTGTGCCTATTATTTGGAATATTAATCATTGTCTATTGAGTAAGATTCATCACATTTTGTGTTGAGGCATGGCATTTGTCACAAGTTAACTACCTAATCCTATTGGTTGAGCACTTAAAGAAGTAGTTGGTTGAGGATTAGTGCTAGTAGTTGGTTGAGATTGGGATGCATAAAATCCTACTCCCTGATGTGGAAAATAACTCATGGTATTAACTAAATATACACTTATTTATGGAATAGTTATTTGTGTACTTACACCACTTTAGTTTGGATGGGATGTTGTTTACACATTGTCCACTATGTTTACTTCAATGTTCTACATATAAGCAAAATACACTTTTTTGATGCTTGGCACATGAAACAAGTTATCAACCAAAGTGTTTTGTGTAAAGGGGTCTATACCCTGATTATATTAACCAGTCAATTATATTATCACTCCTATTGAAGGAACTAAATTTATGAGAGGTTTATTTGACATGATCATTTGGTTAAAATTATGCACTACATTTAAGTATGTTTGGTATGATATCTACATTTGTAGAAAATGATCCTCCGTGAGGTCCTTTCCTTTGACAAGCATATTAGGTTCCTGATACATCATTTGAACTAGAGCTAAAGGATTGTTAGAAGCTTATTTATTATAAATTATGTTGTGAGGCATTCTTACTAGAATTGAGAAGTTCTCATCGGGGAAGTCTACTAGAAACTTATCCCCTATTTATATTTATATAACCAAAATCTCATCCTTATTTTCCAACAAGTGACACTCAAATAGATAAGGATAATATGTGGATGGTGTAGTAACATAGTACAATTTTTTGAAGAATTAGTTCTTCAATTTTAGGTAACAAAGCTAGATATTTATCTATTTATTCTTGATCTTGCTCTAAGTAAGGAGGTGTGTTTACTGAATAATGAGCTAATGGGTCTTAGTTTTGGTTTTGTACCCCTAATTGAGTGCTATAAGATGGATAAGAATCCATCTCATAAGAAACATTATCTGTATATGGGTCTTGAACCATTTCTTATTATACAATCACATTACTAACTCCTAGATTGTACACGAGGCCACTACAAGTGTAGGAATACATGTTAGGATCCATAGTAAATAATTCATGATAAAATGGGATAGAGTTATATAAATTTTGAAAACAAGATGTCTAAAAAGAGGTTCAAACTTGGTCTAACCTAGGTCAAAAATATGGATATGTATATCCAAAAAGGTTGATGTAATTACTTGTCATATAATGAGCTAACATCAAATATCTAATGTTATGTGTCTCACACAAAAAGGCTAAGTAAAAGGACTATAAATCAAAATGCCAAATTCTGGGTCAAAGTGTTTCAAATGAGTCTAATCTAAGAAAAACAAAAGTTGCTAGGACTTTTAGACAAACATGGCATCAAAATCTAGGCTCAAACAAAGGTACATGCTAGGACTTTTGGCCAAATGGCATCAAAATCTAGACTTTAAAAAATGAGATATTTAATCTAATAGATTTGAAACATTTCTAACAAAAACTAGGTATTTGAATCTTAGACATAAAATTGATCAATAACTATGAGGTATGAAACAAAAGGCCCTTGGAGATAGTTTATTTTCTCCCAAATAATGGCACAAACTAGATTCTTTTGACTAATGAGCTAGACAAAGGTGAATGGAATAATCACACTAAACAAAGTCTCACAAAGAAAATCTAAATGGTTGGAACTTTAGAACCACTTGGACTCTATGAAAATAGGTCTATGAAATAAGTTTCAAAATAATTTGAGCAACATAATCACGTAAAAATGCTCAAAAGGCATGTTAAATGCTTGCTTCAAGACTCTAAGGCAAAAATGATTTCAATATTATTTTGGTAGTCTAACACTACTCTCCTCAAATCAAATGATACCCACACACAAAGGTTTGACAAAATTCCCTAAGATAAAAGTGTGTTATTAAATGGACTTAGGACAAAAGGTGAAATAGGATGGGTAGTACAAAATGTAGGCTACGACTCAAATTATGAGCAATATATAAGATGAAATAAGTCCTTATAACTGATGATAATGATGCTGAGTCTAAAAATGACCCTCAATTCAAATTGGGAATTGAACTCAAGTTAAAATAAGTCAAGTGAAAAGTGGTGAACCAATTCAACACATAAACCTTTAAAACTTGGAAGAATCTAATTTCAAATTTAAACTATCAATGAGTGACTTCAACAAAATGTGGAAAAAGGTCTAGACTCAAATAAGTATCATAATTGTGCCAAATTAGAAGATATGACACAAAGTTTATGATGATGATTTTGAACAAGGAAAAAGTTATTTTTTACTTGGGTAGTATAATGCCTCCTTGTTCAAAGAAATTTGGGGACAATGTGTTTGGTTATGCCATTTTTGTTAACACCAAGTTTTGAATCCACATAAAAACCTAGTAATCTAAGACAAATAATAACTAAATAACTAATCACCTTAAGCCATAAATTGATAAGGTATGACAAAGTGAGGTTAACTAACCAACAAGTTTTAGAACATTTCTAGATGGGTCCCATGTACAAGACGTTCATGTCAACATGAAAGAGAAGCAACATTTTAATTCGGTCCACATCATATGTCTTATTGTAAAAAGGTCTTACCCTTTTTACAACCACTACATCCATGTCTTTTTCAGTGTAGTGTGATGTTCAACATGATCATATGTCCCAAGCTTATCCCCAATGATAAGAGATGGTTTAACTTCTTAAACCATCATCTCAATGGGGTGATCCCAATTTATATACCCCCCCATGGAGTGGGGTTAAAGATAATTATAGGAGATGAAACCCCAAGTCAAAGCTTTCTTAAATAACTTATGTGAGGTAATGAAGTCCCCCTCACAAGCTTAGATGCAATGAAAGATAAAACCAAGTAAAAGATCTTTAAGGTTGTTTTTAGATCACCCAAGCCATGTGGGTCTTGGGGAGAGCCTTCACAACTTATCTTTTATGCCTTTGGACCAAGGCACTTTGTAATGAATTTGGCATTTTTTATCCCATAAGTTTCTCATAGGAGATGGGGGGAGATCATACACACACAACTACCTGTTTTCTCAAACAAATCTAATCTAGGCAAACAATAATAACTTTGTAAAAACTTGAAGTGTGTTTAATTTTAAAGCACTAAATGTAATGTGTGGTAATGTTCTTTAGCCTCTTAGATTTAAGATGTAAAAACTTACAAATAATAATTATAAAACATTCAAGCAAACATCTAAGTGTTTCTTTAAGAACCTAAAATAAATGTTTTTAATCCTTTTAAGCACGTAAAAAGAGTTTAAAAAGACTATATCAAGCTTGTTTAGATACTTTTTCGAGTTGGACCTGTAAGGAAAAAGTTAGAATTTTATTTATCCTTGAAGTAATTTTCAAAATGAGACCAACAAATTTGAAAAATGAGCTCTCAGGTTTCACATAGTACAATCTTGCTACTCCACAGTGCAATCCCACTATGCAAAACCATGACTTAGATAGGCAATATCACTACTCAAGTTAGTTTAACAGAAATCACAATCCTGATACTCAAGTTAATAATCCTACTATTTAGGTTGACAATCTTTTTACTCAAGTTAATTTAACAAAAATCATAATATCGCTACTTGGGTCAGTATTATCACTATTCAAGTTGACAATCTTGTAAGTTATAGTACAATACCACCACTATGAGAGTTGTGGTATTATCTCTTAACTACTAAAAATTTACCAAAAATATCATGACTTGGTTAGCTAATCCCATGATTTGAGTTGAAAATCCTACAAATTATGTTGTCAACCCAATGACTCAGATAGGCAATCTTATGACTATTGAGTCATGGTATTGTAATATCATGACTAGATAGTCATGGGGTTACAATATCATTACTTGTGAGTCGTGGTATTGTAATATAGATATGAAATATATAGACAAAATAAATTTTAGTCTAGAAAAATATAGTTTAGACACAATACCACAACTTGAAATGACAAACCCATGAATGTGTGAGTTGTAGGATTATAGTCGAGAGGACAAAATTGTGACTTCTAGAAAAATGGACTTTTGCTCAAATTTTTACCTTCTTTTCTTCCACACTCCAAGATCCTATATGAAAATGGTTAGTATTTTGCTTGTAGGTGATATTTGACAAAATTTATGATATTAGGTCCCACCGAGCATGCCACTTGTGAACATAAGATTGAAATAAGGGTAAATTAGTATAGTGTTAGTGAATGAAATCAAAATCTGAATAAAAAAACACTAATGTGAACACCTTAAGCCTATCTCAAGGGGAAAGCATGATGAAGAAAAAAAATGAACAAAGAATAACTAAAATGAAATAGTATTACCTTTATTACCTTCCTTAATGCTCCAAGAGTCTCCTTCAATTGTCTTACTCAGATTGTACCTAATAAGTCTTCATCAATGGAGTGTAGTTATCTTCATCTCCTCTCGGCACCATTGTTTGGCTTAGTTATGGCTTGGTGTGGGTTTATTTAGCATTATAACATTATGCATATGCTTTATGAATGAAATCTTTCATTATAACATTACATTGATTGATCTCCCAATTTAATAGTTAAGGCCTCCTATTTATAGATTTTGTAAAATGATCATAATGAACCTGAATTATCCATCTCAAGATGAAGATGTGTGGCTAAGGATCCATTCAATTTTGGAGGCCATGCTTAATAAATTAATTCATAAATATTTTGGATAAAGACTCATTAATTAAGCATGGGAGGGCATTGATGAGGCATGTGAGGGTTTCATCCTTATATTTTATGCATTTATGGCCAAGGTATGTCTTTAAAATAAATGATGTCATTTGATTATTTCATTATTGAATATCAATTTATAAAAATAAATATTTAGAAAGTTACATAGAAAATTAAACTTTAGCTCTTGATTAAGATTAATTAGCCTAAATCATGATTTATAACTTTTGATGCAAATCTTGGCCTTTGGTACATAAATTAATCAAATTAATCAAAATGTCATATTATTGGCTCAAAGTGTGACTAGACTAGAATTAGGATATGATGTTAGATGTGTTGGATCCATTATCCCAATTAGGATGTTGTCAAAATAAAAAAAAAAACAAAGGAACACATATTGTGTAATAAATTTGATAGGAAAGAGCAATCTAGAGAACCTAGGTACGAAAATGTCATTTTGACTTAAAATAATCTAATCAAAGTTAGCTACTTCATAAAATGCATTGTCTCATTTAGTGATACTCTAGCCAAAATCAGCACTTTTATATGATAGGTTCAAATATTTTAATGTATTTTAGTTTTTAAAGCCAAATTGTGTACATTTGATAGGAATTAGTCAAAATCCTAGTTAGAGGTCAGTGGTGGCTAGTTTTTGGTGTCTACACCTTCTATGCCTTTTACCTTGTGCTTAGTTTTACATCATCCTTCTTGGCGACAACCATATCTATTTGTTCTCATTGCTCTTCATCGATGCCACCACTTTCTTTGGTGCTTTCTTTAAGGGATTCACTTGCTTATTCTTTATGGGTTTCTTCCTTAGATGTTTCCCCTTTGTCCACTTCTTCTCCTTGAGGCTTCCCAATACTCACCTCTAGGGTAATACATTTATTACCAACATCACCTTGTTACTATTAGGGTTCCTAAGCTATCTCTATTTGTTTTTTCTAAGGTGCCAGTATCGCCTTCTTTTTATTTGAGATCCCCTTTATTTCTTGGTCATGCCTCTTGTGCATCTTATTCTACATTCTTAGTGGGGACACTAGACACTTTAATCACTACTTCCATGATTGGTACTACACTTGTAGGAACCTTATTGGCCTTTTTATCTACTTTTTTTTTCTCATTTTTCTTCATACATCTACACTTCTCTTCAAGTGCCAATGCCATCTCAATTTCCTCCTTTCTTAGGCCCATTTTGTTCCACACCCTTCTCTTCTCCTCTTCTATTTGTGGAGTTGGTGTGGAGGGTTCTTCAATAGACAAAGACATTTTCAACTCCTCTACTTCTTCAATCATGGTGGTTGTGCCACTTTGGAGGGCCTCCTATACATCTTTGGTACTAGATTCCTCTTCCTTTTCTTCTTCTTATAGGATATATGTCCCTATAATTTATTCTTCTATCTCCTCATCTATTCTAAGTACGAGGGTCACCTCTTTGTCTATTTACATCAGAGTTATAGTCACTAATATAATGGGTCCCTTAAAATTCTTATTATTGTGATTCTTAATGAGAAATTAGTCTCTAGTATAAAGGTTATGTGTTTCTTAAGAGCTAAAGGTGTAGTTTGTTTTATGGAAGTAATCTTTAACTTAATGTGCTTTGTGATCTCCTCAAGTTTCTCCCCCAAATTTTTTTGTAGCGTCTTATTCTACATATTTGGTGAAACCTTGCCTTCCTCACAAACTAGGAGGGGATGATCATCATCTTTCCCATGATTGATGCCCTTTTTGCTTGACCTCATTTCATAATGCAAGTTGAATATGCACCCATTTATTATTACCATTTAGAGGGGATGGATATATATTATATTTAAGTCATCCTTCTCATCCTTTATGGCCTTGGCTATAGGGCACACATACTAGAACCTCAACCTACTCTAATCTTGATTCATGGTCTTCACTAGGATCTTCAACTATTATGCATTGGGAATCCTCCTCAATGTTACCATGAAATATTTGGTACAAAATGCATAAGGTATCTTAAGCCATCTAGATAGGTTCCAATCTATTAGCAATAGGTGAAATAAAAAAATGTTGTATTATGGTGAAGTTCATTATTCCTACCAACTATTGAGGGAGCTCTTGAGGGATGCACCATTCAATCCTAAAGGCCTTGATATACCTATCTCACTAACCTTATACCCTTGTCTTGTATTTTTATGATAAGATGGGTGGGTAAATTAAGTATTAATACTTCATCCTAGGGGGTTCATTATGGGGAGAGAATACCAAAAGGTTGTCATCATCTCTATCTGACACACTATTCTCCTCCATCATGATCAAGATCAACATGTATCCCCATCTAAAGGTCTCACATGCTTTTTGGCATTACAATAAATTCATAACAATATACTTAGTGATAATTTTAGATATGTTTAAATTTACCTCTTGTGCCATGTAGTAGGTGATGCATAATTAGGTTTTACGAATGTTAAACCACTATCTGCTAGAGCATAGCCTAGAGCTAACTAAGTGTGTCACTTCCCTTATGATAGGGTCCTCAATATCATTAATAGGGAACATAAAACCTAACTTGTAGTATCCTTTGAAATTCATGACCCTCTCCACTTCCACATCATATTCTATCATCTAATGGATGTCTACCCCTATACTTGGGAGGCTTGTGATCTTACTGATGAGGCACACTAAGATCCTCATGCAACATCCTATGAAGTAAATCATGTTTTCATGTATGCATGAGAGGAGGAATTACACTAATTCCTATATATTTATAAATCTCAGTAGCTTAAATAGTTGGGTTGCATTGGTATTCATAAATTTATTATGGATGGATATGTCAAAGAGTGTAGTTCCCACCTTCAACTTCTTTCCTATGTCAACCATCTAGCCCTAGTTAAGTTCTTACACATTACTAGGCATCTAATGGTTATACTCTTTTAATATGCACACATGTGCAAAAGATACCCGCTTCTCCCCCAAACATACCTTGGGGGGGACTTCATCTCTCTAAAATCAATATTTGTGCTTACTTTAAGGTCTATCACCATAATGCTAACATCTTATACTAGCTATGCTTCTCATTTTAAAGTGGCTACTTCCTTCACCCTCAACACTTTTTGGCATCCTTTTGTGCCTATGGTGGACCTTTACTTCACCTCTTTTTTCCCATTCAAAACTAAATGTTATTAAATCATAATTGGTTGATATTTTTGAAGCCATAATTATGATTGGTGCTTCTTCACAATCATGGGATCTATGATTATGTGTTTGGCTCTTGATATTTTGCACTGTTAATGGCAGCCTTGAAATTATATAGAATTTATACTACCTTTTTCTCTCTCAATTATTCTCCATTCACCTCCTTTATAATTGGAATCAGAACATAATCTCTTTGTTAAACTATTCTTTCTTAGGGGTTGTAGATGCTCTAGTTTTCACTATGGTAGCATTTTCTAGTCTATGTGGCTTCAACTCTATTAATCTCTTTATGTCTAGTTTGGATTTGTACAAGGTTTGTAACCTTTAAAAGTTTTTTTTTGTCCCTTTATACCTTATTATTATCTACCTTATTAATGGCATGTTGATGCATGAGTTTCTTGATATCTTCTAAGCCCATAAAATCCATGAAAATCGGATACCAAATTCTCATTTACTATGGATCTCTATGCCTCTAGTGTCACAAAATTAAATTTTCTTAATGGTTTATTTGGTGAAGTGATAGGTGATTCAAATCGTCACTTCTCACCAAACATTGGGTGGGTACCAACTATATCAATGATCTTTCTCTTATACTTTATTCACCTTGGCATGACTTTTTCCCTTTTTATGGTAACTTGGGTGCAAAATTTCACATGTGCACAATTCATCCTCCTCAATTCCATCTCTTTTTAGTGTTACACTTCCTATCAAGCATGAATCTCTTTATTGGTCAATTTATTTATGCTTTAATGTCTTTATTTGGCCTTCCCTACCCCATACAAATCCTTGCACTGGTCCTCTAGTGCTTCATTCTCTCTTAGTTTCTTGTGCACTAGCATCTTGTGTACTTTCCTTTGTCAATTTGGTATATCTTTCTATGTTTATAAACTTTACATGTCCATAACATAGGTTTCTAACCTTAGGTGCTTTAAAGATCATTTGTGATTAACTCACCTAACTAAATTTATGCATGTAAGTTCTATAAGAGTTCTCCTATGAGATTTAAATTACCATGCTTATTCTCTTAATACAATTGAAATAAACAAAAAATATTGGATTGTGCTAAATTTTGTTATGGTCAACACAAAGAATCCAACTTGTGACTAGAAAGTTGGTATCCAATAGCATAAGCACCATCCTAAGGACTATAGGGTTTCAATCTATTACCATTGAAATACCCAGGGATAGTTTCACTCATCAACATGAATAACTTACATGCACCAATTTCTAATATACTATGGATGATATATGGTCCCATTCACCTAATATATAATTTTCATGGGTGCTTGAGGTAATTTGAGTCATATATCAAGACCAATATCCTTTAGTATGTACCTTATACTTGATGTGATTTTAATTTCATATCTTATAGTGTGCCTTTTCTATTTATTGGCTCCATCTTACTTGGATGCATGTTTCATCCAAGCACTCCAAGTCTTAAAAATGTGTGCTCAAATAATCTTGGTCATCCAATTGAACAATATGTGTTATGTGTCATGAGGACACTAAAAATTCTATGGGTAAAATGGCCTTGATGATGAACACCAATTGAAATGGTGTAGGCTTGTTCAGGTGATTGTATCTAGTGTAATAGGCCCACAATACTACTGACACATGGTCATCTCAATATTTGTGAACACCATCACATATCTTTGTGAGGAATATGCCCAATATATTATTGAATGCCTCAGTGATGTCATTAACTTGAGGATGTTAAGGTGTTGTTTTATGGTACACCACCATATATTTTGTTAATAAGATCTAAATGGTTATATTAATTAATCATGTACCACAGTTACTAGTCAAGATAAGCAAGCATCCATAGTGACTAATGATGTTCTCCCAAATAAACCTTATGGATTTGGTGGTTATAAAATCTTTAGTCGATGCTACCTCAACCTACTTGGTAAAGTAAGCTATGACTACAAGAATATATCATACACTTGTGTACTTTATAGTGGGAGTGATAGGCCTAACAAAGTCAATAGTCCATTTCTTAAATGCCACTTGGGCAAGGATGGGGATGAGAAGCATCTCATACAACTGGTCTAGATTTCCCATGCACTAGTAGATGTCACATGATTTGGCACATTATTTTGCATCCTATAGTAGGGTTGGTCACCAAAATCCTAATTACAGTACCTACTATGTCATAACATCTCTAGAGTAATGGCCTCTATTAATCCCCTTATGTATATCTTGCAAGATTAGGTCCCATTCATGCTCTAGGACACATTATCATAGGACCTCATCATGGCTCAACTTGTATAGTTCCCCACCAATGAGTTGAAAAGGGGTGGTGTGAACTATGAGCTACTTCTTCTCCTTAGTCATCATGGTTTAGGGTGTAGATTTATAGGTTACAAATACAACTATCTTTGCCAAGTCTTCTGGGATGCACTATACTCTATAAAGTTGCATGTCAAGAATATCATCCTTAATAGGTACTACCACATCACCAGAGTTGATGTGGGATAAATGATTTGGGCCCAAATTTTATTTTCTAGGTTTTACTACAATAGAGAGCTAGAATTCTTGAAATAAAAAAATACAATTACAAATGCACCCATGAAGAATGGGCTTGTTCACCAAGTACTTAAGCACCTCATGATTAGTGAAAAATATGAAAGGGCTCACCAATAAGTACTGTCAAAAAATTTGTAGGGCGTAAACCATCTCAAGTGCCTTGCACTCAGTTTTAGTGTGGCTATATTATACCTTGGTCAGTTTTATACTTGTGAAAAAAAATGAGATGGTCTATTTTGACTTTTCCTAGTTACACCATAATTTTATTGATCATAGTCCCAAATGCATTGACATTGATATGTAAGGGAGTTATATATTTGAGAAATAATAATATCAGTGTGCTTGCTAGTTTGAGCTTCAGTGTCTCAAATACATCTTATGGTGTACTTTAATGGAGTGATCCATCCTTTTGTAAGAGCTCTTCTACCAACACTATAATATTTGAATAGTTAATTATGAACTTATTATAGTACTTGTGATCAAAGAATCTAAGAAGGGAGGTTAGATCAAGTGTTAGAACAAGTAACAAAAATTGAATAAAAACATACCAACATGCATAACACTTAATTTCGTAGATCATAGGAGGAGCATAATAAAAAACCAATGGAAAAAACAACTAAAATGCGAAGAATACCAAATTTGTTTCCTTCCTTAAATGATCCAAAATATTTATTATGTGGCTTACTCGACTCATGCTCAAAGAGTCTTTGGTAATGGAGCTTGATTATCTCCCTCTCTCCTTGGCACTATGGCTTGTGGCTTGATGTTGCCTTTGGCTTGTGATTTTAGAATTATAACACTATAGATTTGAATTATGCACCAAATATTGAATTATAACTTTAACATGTTCAATCTCTCCAAATGATGAGGCAAATGATTGTATGTATAGGCTTAGAAACTAACCCCAACTCAAGGTGAGTTAAGGTGTAGTTTAAACATGGAATGGGTTCAAACCTAACCTCAGTGAGTTAATTCAGCCCAGTAGAGTTAAAAAGTGTTAATATTTAATGATTTGCAATGAATAGGCATGGCAGAGATATTTTGAGTTATTTTCAAAGGTTTAACAACTCACAAAAGGTAATTATGAAAACCTAGAATATTCTTGATTTTTGAATTTCCTTTATTAGAATTTCATTAATTACACATGGATAATTCAACTAGTTATTTAATTTAGTTTAGAATTTTAATTAATTATAAATATGATTTTAGAATTTTTAATATTTTATTTAATGTTATGTGTGTATTTACACTTTTTAATAGGTTTATATGCCAAATTTCATGTTATGTTTCCATAGGATAATTAGAGATGAATCTGTGAGAGGTTAATTTTGATTATGGTAGTATACCCCAATTAGGGATATCTTAATGGGATTATAAGATTTGAATAATGTTACAAAACCAAATTTGGGACATTTAGTGATTATTACACTTAATTTGCAAAGGTTAGTAAAAATTAGTCTAAAGTCTGGTATGAAGCCAATGGTGGCCAATTATAGGTGTCTACAGTTTGGCCATATTTGGGAAGGCATTTCAACCTATAAGCATAGTAACATCTTCTCAAATAATTAAAATGTCCTATATGCTTATGACTTAAATGGAAATGGATTAACTATAGGTACCCCTTCGAGGGAATGATTGGAAAAGGGGTCAATAATTGGTCCCTCGTAAGGAGGAAAAAATTAGACCAAACATATAAGATGGGGTGAAAGGGATTGATTTGCCCATAAGAAATTATAATTAGTGGTATATGGAGTTGCCCTGATTAGGATAGATAAAGAGGATGATTTTCCCATAGGTGGTTATAATCATCAGTATAGGTGGGATTAAAAAGGTGATAATTTACCCAAAGGTGGTTATAATCATTGAAAAAGGCTTAGAGTAACAAGAGATTTATTTGCCTAAAGGTAGTTATAATCAATAAAAGGGAAAACAATGATTTACCTATAGGTAGTTATAATCATTAGTAATGATAAAAACATGCCCTAGTTGGGTGGGTAAAGACAATAGTTTGCCTAAATGAAGTTATAAAAATTATCATAAATAAAAATGTGCCCCAGTTGGGCAAAAGAAAGAGAATGATTTTCCCAAAGGTGGTTATAATCATTAACTCTCAAAAGGATGGAAACACAATGATTTACCCAAAGGTGGTTAGAATCATTGGTAAATCAAGTGGGATGGTATACAATGATTTGCCCATAGGCAGTTATAATCATTATACCCTGATTATGATGAACATGATATGGAATATGATGGTAAAATAGAACAAAGGATAAAGATGCATTAGGCAACTTGCTAGTAGGTAGATGCTCATTTGAACTAATAAGGAGGAAAATTCTTTCATTAGTTTAATTACTCTATGTAGGATATGATTTGGATTAGATTGGGAATGGTGTTGGTGCCAAGGAGATAAGTCATTGCTTCACTATCATGTAGATGCTCCAAGATAATTTTTGTTGTAGCACATGATGGTAGGCATCCTAATAGAACATCTCGATAACTTGGCCAAAATATGCACATGGACTTACTCCCAATCTAATACTCAATTGAAAGTAATGCATCACTAATAAAAAGTAGGATGATAATGTTGATATATAAATATGGATGGATTCAAGAATAATGCAAAAATAATCACCCAATGAATGCACATAGATTGAATCAAGGCACAACAAGAAATCAAACAAATGGGCAAACAAACAAAGAAACAAACAAAAACCAAGAAAATAAAAGAAATAAAACAAAACAAAGAGAAATAATAAATAAATAATGGTGAATTACAATGTTAGTACAAACAACACAACACAAAAAATATGATGAACATTACCCCTAGATGGTAAGAGATAATGAAAATAAACAAGAAAAAATGGGGGAATAGAATAAAAGGAAGGGGATGGTTGAGATGGCTCTATATGCACTAGGCAAGTAGACACTACCTACATAGTTTCATGGATGTAATATCTGATAAAAACTTCATGCCAAATGTAGTTCTCCTAGAGAATGGGATAGAAGAAAATAATTGAGAAGGAAAACATGATAGATGTGATAGAATAATATGGGAGTGGGATCATAAAATGGAAAAAACATGGGATGCAAGGCCAAAAAGGATGGGTAAACTAAATAACAAGTGGTTTTCCATTGACATAGTGAGAGTTCTTAGAGTCTTTAAGGTAAAGAAGTGGTCAATGTTTTTGGTTTTTCTAAATTAATTTTATAAATGTTTTTGGAATTTGATATGTATCTCAACTTGATCATGAATGATGAGATACTAAAATTTCCAAGCTCACAAAATGGTGAGAGCATTCAAACTTAAATTGCTCACAAAAAAATAATAGCATGGCTTAAGTTTCTCATAAAATGGTAAGAGAATGGCAAAGGGTGACTAACCTAACTTCAATGGGAATCAAGTGCTACCTACATAGTCCCATTATGGGACCTCAAGTTACTATAGTTCATCCCTATGGTGGAGGAATCTGACTAGTGTAATAACTAATTCAAATAAAATAGGCAAAGTTGGTGTAAAGGCATAATACAACATAAGTAGGTCAAAGTGGTACTTTAATGCATGATGAATAAGTGCTACCCCCATAGGTGGTTATAAATAGGAAACAATAAACATAGGTCAATGATATTAATTTGCCCATAGGTGGCTATAATTAGTAGCAATATGCTGGAACACTGATTTTCCTAATGGTAGTTATAATTAGGCCTATTTGGTATAGAAAAAAACAAGTAATGAAGGATGTAACTTCCAAACCCCTATCATATTGCTCCAAAAATATGAAATTTACCTAGAATATGTGAAATAGCTATTTAAACTTGATCTAAATCTTCATGTTGAAAGTGGTCATAAAAGTAATGAAATGGAACCAAGGTCCAATGGGTTGGGTAAGGTTGTTGAAAACAACTCAATTGATGGGAAAGGTATCATAGAAAAAAATGGTAGAATGACAAAGTGACATAATGGTATTATGATACAAATAATCAAGTTGATAATATGGTACACTTTACAATGGGCCTCATAGATAATACACTAGGTCACTGAATCAAAGTAATGCTTGAAGTGTATAATGTTCATTGGCTCATCAAATTCATCTCCATCTAGTGTAGCAAGCATGTATAATCTGACACCATAATTTGCAACAATGATGAAAGGACCTACCCAGTTAGGTTTAAATTTGCCTTTATGTTTCTTCTCAATCATGGTACTATTTTGGTTTTATTTAAGAACAAGATCACCAAGCTTAAATTCTATATGTTTCACACACCAATTATAGTTACCATAGAGTCAATTTTGGTATGCTTACAGATTATTTACTACAACCAAGTGTTTCTCATCAAGTAACTCTAGTTCTTTCAAGAAATCTACTCATTATTCTTCATCATCTAAGACATGCTTCAAAGAGATACACAAAGAAGGTAACTCAACCTCAATAGAAATAATGGCTTCAGTACCATAAACAAGTGAATATGGAGTGGCTCTTATTAGATTAGAATGATTGGTGTGTTATGCCCAAAGGGTGCATAATATTTTAAGGTGCCAATCATGGCTGACATCATTGACAATTTTTTAAAGGATGTTGATAATGGTCTTATTATATGCTTTTATCAGGCTGTTACTTTATGGGTAATATGCCATGGAAAATTTTTGTTTAATTTTGTACTCGACACATAGTGATTTGACATCCTTATTATTGATTGAGCTAAAATTATCATATATAATTCTAGATGGGATACCATAGTGGCAAATGAGATGATTGAATATGAATTTAAAATTTTTTTTCTAGTCATGTAAGTGAGGGGTATAGCTTCGACCCACTTAGTGAAGTATCATGTGGTGGTAAAGATATATATATAGCCTTTGTATGATGTGGGTTTTATCTTCATAATGAGATAAATTCCCCATATAGTAAATGGATATGGTGTCAACATTGGTTTCAAAGTCTTGGCTAGGGCCAGCATCAAATTGGTATGTCATTGAAATTTATCACATCTTTTCACATATGCAGCTACATCTACATCCATCATTGGACAATAGTACCTAGTAAGCAAGAGTGTTTTAGAAAAGATATCCCCACTAGTGTGGGATCCACATATTCTTTCATGAAATCCTCATAATGCTAATGTAGATTCTATTAATGTTAAATAATGAAGCATAGTTCCATCAGAACTATGGTGGTATAGGGTTGGTCCAAGTAAGGTAAAACATTAGGCATGGTAGATAAAGGCTTTAGATTTTTTGTGAGATAGGTCTAGTGGAATAATATGGTCATAATAGGCATATAGGTTTGAATACTAATTAGAGATAGGACAAACAATATCATATATCATTATGATAGCTAAAGTTTTATGAGATAGCACTAGCAAATTTTTAATGATAAATTGGTATTCCTTGGTTGTATTTATATAATGAATCTAAGATACAATAGTATCCATGGCATATTTTGTTCTATTATTGGCCCCTAGTATATGTTCAAACTGGATATCAATAATATGCTATTTAAAAGTGTCAACTATGGCATTATACAATACTAACTAGTCATCTTTGGTCTAAAAATGGTCTGTAACCTGATTGATGATCAACTAAGAATCATATAAACCTTTATATGATGTATGTTTTAGTGTAATACTCTTTTGATCCCTATAACAAGTGATCCATATTCAACCATGTTATTGGTATAAGGAAATCTGATCCTGAATGATTTAGGGATTAGATCCCCTTGTGGCGTAATGAATAAAAGGCCTACCTTGATCCATGTGTAGTGAATGATCTATCAAAATAAATCTTCTAGTACTACTCTTTAAGAGTTATTTTAATGATGTTCATAATTTATTCATCTAGGAATTGTAATGTTAGAGGTTCTATATCTATAAGGGGTGATTCAACAAGCTGATCTATAAGAACTTGCCCCTTGATGGATTTCTAGTTGACATAATCTATCCCAAACTCACTAAGAAGCATGATCCATTTGGCCATGTGAACTTGTAAAGTTATTTTGGATAGTATATAATTGAGTGAATCTACTTTATAAATGACCATGTTATTATTTTTTAACAAGTAATATCATAGTTTTTTAGCTATAAAGACCATATCTAAACAAGATTTTTCAATGGGTGTATAATTATGCTCATATGTGACTAGTGTACAACTCGAATAATATATGGCATGTTCAATTCCATTATTATAATGTTGAGCTAGAAGTGACCTTAGGGATTTATCATTATCTAATATATATAGGATGAATGACTTTCTTGGCATAAGAGGCAATAGAATAGGTAGATTTGCTAGATAGTCTTTCAAAAATTGAAAAGTTGTTTAGGAGTCATCATCCCAATGAAATTCTACCCCTTTCTTTAGAAAATATGTGAAGGGGTAACATTTATCATCCAATTGAGATATAAAACATTAATGGATTATATCTTTCCCTACAAACTATAGAGCTACTTCAAATTGGTTGGTGGTGTCATATTTGTTATGGCTCATACTTTGGCTAGATATTTTAGTGCCCATGTGAGACACAATGAATCTAAACAATTTTCCTAGAGTAACTCCAAAAAAATACTTATTATGATTAAGCCTAATTTTGTATTAATACAATAGCTCAAATATCTTCCTTAATACTTCTAGATGATCAACCTTGATCTTTGATTTACCTAGTATGTCATCAATGTAGTCTTTAACAATATCATGCATCATATCATGAAATGTGATGGTCATGGCTCTTTAGTAGGTGGCCCCTATGTTTTTGACTCCAAATGGCATAACGTGATAAAACCAATTCCCCACAAAGTGGTGAATGTTGTTTATGTTAGTATTTTGGGGTAATTTAGATCTAATTGTATCCTGAGAAACCATCCATCATTAGAAAAAAATCATAACCACTTGTGGAGTTGACAATAATATCAGTGTTTGGTAGTGGAAAGTCATCCTTTGGGCAAGCCTTTTTTATGTCTCATAAATCAATGTAGATTTTGATTCCTTTTGGATTTTTTCTAGTGGGTACAATGTTTGAGATCCACTCTAAGTAGTCAAATGGTCAAATACATCTTGATTCCAAGAGATTTTCCAACTCTTTCTTGAATAATATAGTAATGTGAGGATACATCTTGCATAATTTTTGTTTCTCTATTTTTGCATCAAGATGTACCATAAGGTGGTGTACAATCAAACTGGGGTCCCAACCAAGTATGCCAGAGTAGGCCCCAGTAAATATATCAACAAATTCCCTTAATAGGATTGTAAAGACTTCACTCTCCTCTTGAGTGAGGGATGCACCTAATTTTATCCATTTTGGGTCATCTAGAATTTTGATGTTAACCTCTATCATTTATTACACTAAAAGGGTCGAACCATCTTCTATAATGGTTGGTAAAGAGATTTAAACTAGTTTACAATGGTAGAGTCCTCTGTTAGGATTGGCTTTTCAAGTTCTCCTAAGCATGATGAATCAGAATATGCCAATGGTAGGGATGGCCATGTAACAAATATTATTGGAAACTCTTAGATGATTTAATCAAATTCTTGTTATTTTTCAAGGCTAAACTCAGACCCATAGGCAAGTTCATCATTGGTGGTCTCTTGAGCTATGTTTTAGAAAGGTTGAACACCCCCATCTAATGGTTCTTAAAATAGGTTTTCACCACTAGACTGGCCTTTTTCTTTACTATTTCCCTAGTCTAAAACTACCTCAAAGAGGTTTTCACTTGAGGTCCTCAATGTTTTATTTAATTATTTTTGGCTAGGGGTGTTCACTCACTCTCCAAAATAAGCTTCAGGATCCATTTTGATTAAGAACCCTTGCTTGTGGTTTCCTAACGAAACATTATCCCTAAGGCTTAAAAAATCATAGAAAGATTTATCATTTTAAAAATCATCAACCGACACATTTTATTCGTGTTGGTCCTAGTCTATCATTTGGGGTTAATATAATGGAAGTGGGTTATAGTGAATAGCTGGTCAAAGGGTAAAATTGGCATTAGTGTCAAATAAATTATTATGGGATAGGTCATCAAAAAGTGATATGATCAGACTTTGCTTCACTTTCTACATCATCATCACTAGTCTTTGGTGATGGAAATCAAATAAGATATGTGGGTTCACCCCTAGATAGTTTAAATCCAAGATCATATGTTCCTTTGTACTTAGTGGCATAAATTAGCTCAAGTGGACCTTATTGATTTAGTTTAAGGCCTTCTCATTCATAGACATTCCTCTCTATGATTTTTTTAGAAATAGGATACTTAGCATTGATTTAACAATTGACTAATTTTTCATTATACAACCATGATTCTTCACCTTCAATTGGGTCCTTTTCTTATTCATAGGCTAGTATAAAAGTGATAGGTACTAGATTAATCAGATGGCCTTTACCCTTTATTTTCCATTCCATGTAAGGTTGTTTGGATTTAGGTCTTCCAAAATACTTGGAGTTTTGTATAAATTTAGAAATATGAAAGGTATCATGGGTCAAGTATTCTCCTATGCCATTAGCTAAGATGGTATAATGATTGATTATTTCTAGAGGCATCATGTGGGAAAGTGTATCTAGGTTATTAGGGTCAATGCAGTTAGCCTCTAATGAATCAACAATTATTTATTTTCCCTTATCCTTCTTAAAAATTGGATTGAGTCCAAGATAATACTTATATCTTTGGTACTTGACCTCTAAATTGTTATAATGTGCATATGGTTGTAAATCTCTATGAATGGTAACCTCCATACCTAAATGGGGGAAGTTGATACACTGGTGCAATGTCAAATGGATCACATGAATCTCATGTATCCAAGGTATAACTAAAAACATATTATAATTTAATTTGAGGTCTGATACATGGTGTAAGGTATCATGGGTTGACGTCCCAATGATAATTTGCAAGTTGATAGTGACTTGTGATTATAATTATTCATTATTGTAGGCTTTAATGGTCATCATTTTTGGCTATAAATTAGTTGTTATGTACCTAAGAAGATTGATGAGATTTAGAAACATAATATTTATTCTTGATCCATTGTCTATGAGGACACATTTCAATTTATGCCACATTATGATAGCTTCAATGTATAATGGATTGTTATGCAGAGGGCCAAGGGATGACATATCACTTTGGTCAAAATTTATTTGTTGGCCTAGAGCTAGGTGTCCAACTAAATTTTGGAATTTGTCTGGAGATATGTCATTTGGAACTTGGGATTGGATAAGGAACTTAGTCAAGATGTTCTTGTGGATTGTAGACTTACGTAATATATCTAAAATGGAGATTTGTATAGCCATCTTCAATAACTATTCCATAATATCAAATGTCTTTTCTTGTATAGTGGTAAATGGATTGTTCTTAGCCAAAATGGTTAATTATATGATGGGTAAAGTGGTAGATGGATGTGGGCCTGGTATGGTAATCTTTGACTATAATTTTATGATTACATAATCAATATTAGATACAAGACCATTATTGCTAATAAATGATGGTAGAAGGAGACCAAATAAGACAAGTCTCAGTTGTTAGTACACTTGTGCATGGTCATGGGTTAATAATGAGCTATCAATATAATGTCCAAAAGTGGAAATCCCTACTTACTGGTTCACCTATATGTGTTCCTAGGTGAAGGAAGGATCACCAACATGGTTGGGTTGATTGAGAATGATTATCAATGGTCTTGTTTGATTGGTATATGGTCTAAAATTGATGAAAATGGTGTTAGTGTGACCTTCTACAATATGGCCTACAACCTTGTTGTAGTCATGTGAAACTACATGGTAGGTATATTGGTTGTTGGTATGATTTTGGCCTTGGTTCTATCTATTATTTTGATGTTATCAATTTTTTTACTCATTGTGTTGGTTCTAGATTGGTTGTTGATACTGTTGTTGTCATCATCATTGTTGTTGTTGGTTATTATGTTGAGGAAAATGCTTTTGATAGATACTAAGGTTCTGATTGGAGGTAGAAACTCCATGATCCAATGTGATCTCTTCATTTTCCAACATATTTTCAATCAAATATTTAATTTTCATACAATGTCACAAATTATGACCATTAACCTGATGATACATAATTTATTTTACTTGTACCAGTCTAGAAAGTCAATACCCTTAGGATAGTGTTTCAAAATAGGATAGTTAATCAGATTAGTTGTAGTGATATTCCAAAACAAAAATTCAATGGGTTCTCTAAGATCACTAAATATGCAATGAGTAGGCATAGTTCTCCTCAGAGGAGGATTTTTTAAAGGCATAGGTTTTTATGCTTGTTGCACTAGTCTAGGCTACTATGCTTGCTACATTTACTAAATGGGTTATTGGTGATGAGTAATTTGAATATGTGGCATAGATTGAGTAGATGATATTTGAACCATTTGGACATGTCACAACTCAATTAATCCATTTCTTATAACATCTTTGTGATTGAACTGATTAGGTTTGTCATAGTTATTGACTTGTACCAATTATGATGCTTATGCTTAGACTTAGTTTTGATTTTGGCCATTATTCTAGTTTTGATTTTGGGTCTAATTTGATGAGGCAAGTTTAATTATCCCTTTATTAATAAGGGCTATTTTTATCAACAAGACTTTGTCAATAATTTACTTAAAGGTATGTGCACACTATAACTCCAAATGGTAAGATATCTCACTGTGTAGATTTTTAATGAACATAACGACTAATTACTTATCTGGTAAATTGTGGGTAAATCATCTTACAAGGGATTTCCTTGACCTTATGTTTGGCTTGTCTCTAATCTACCAATCGAATCTCATGTTTGAGATTCTTAGATAAATACTACACAAACTTTTCTGAAAGACCATCAAAATTAGATTTTAAATTCTTTGGTAACTTTAGAAACCATTCCAATACTTGTCATGCTAGGATTCTGGGAAACAAAAATAAAAGGTATATATAATTATATTCCACTTATTGGCACATAATAAATAATTATGAAAAATGAGCCCTAGGGTCACCTTTCCCCTTGTATTTGTCAAATTTTGGTGGTTCATACCCTTGAGGAAATGGTATTTGTAGATACTCCATGTTGAAGGGGTGAAAAAATACATCATACAAATTAAAATTTTAGTCTATTTTGTAGCTTAGATTATGGAAATTGCATCCTTTATTTGTTATAGCCCTTAGGCTAGAAAACTAGTGAGAAATTTGGCTTGAAGTGGAGATTTGGTGGTCAAAATTATATTTCTTTGATCGAGGTATAATGGAGGCATTTGTTGGGGAATGTTGGATTGGGTCATGAATGGACCAAAAATATTCATACATAGATTCGGGTATGATTATTGAAATTGCATACATTGATATGACATATTCTAGTTAGGATTGGGTTTATGGGCCTAACTTTGGGGAAATTGCATCTAAGATGGAGGAATATGGTTTTATTGTGCCTACTAAGGTTGAATAAGGACATGATGCTAACTAATCAAATCTTATTGGTAAAGGATAAATTGTGAACTAAGGCCTTATCATTGGATTTATGGCACATTTGGCATGAAAGGTAATTGTTGTCTGATTGGCACTTATGGAACATTGAAAGCTCTTGGTTGCATGAATCCCTATTGGGAAGTAGACACATGTTGGATATTTGGAATTTATTTTTCACCAATATTTATACATTATTGGTTAGACATAATTTGGTTTTTAATTGGCATGTTGGTGTTTCTCTTAATTTCTACTCATTTCTTAATTTGGGAAGAAGATAAGAAACTGGTAATAAGGGTGTGGTGGAAATACATGGTTGGTGATGCATGCATAATATAAAAAAAGATAGAGAAATATTCTTTGGCTAGGAAAGAATAACTTTCAAATAAGAAAGCACTAACAAAAGGGGTTGTTAGAGAGTTAGTCAAGTGGATTGCCTAACATGAGCTAGATCCAAGAAGCATATGATTTTTAGGAGGCTATCAATCCACTCTTGATAACAATCAAGTTGAAAATGATAAAAGTAATGTAATCACATAAATTAAATGAAATGAAATACAAGAAGAAAGTAGAATGCTTGTTAAATAAAATGACTAAATATATCAAAAGTGGGTCAATACTCATGTTAAGTTGGGTGAAGTCAAGTTTAAAAAATTATAAAAGGTTCTATGAATAAGTAGGAACATAGAAATTTATGTTTGGATGGGGTTAAGGGGATGAAAATAACTTTTTATTTTCTATCACAATGACCATCGGTGGCTGGGTGAACCATCGGTAGTTGCATTGACCATTAGTGGTTGGGTAAATATCGATAGTTGGGGGTGACTATTGGTAGTTGTGATAACCATCAGTGGTTGCTTGTGGATTTTTAAAAGCATTTAGAAAAGATTTATATAATAAGTATGTGGTCATATAATTGTTCTATTAAGGATGTAGTGGAGAGTAAATAAGGTGCAAATAGGTCTGATCAGGTCGGGGAGATTAGAAATCCAAAATAACAAAGAACAAGTAGAATATACCTGTAATTAGATGGTTGATAGTTGAAGGCTAAGGTAGTTTTTCCAGAGTAACAATATTTTGGCCTCAAAATCAAATTCAATAGAGGTCTAGGTCTCTTTTGCCATTATTGAGTTGTTGAAGGGAGACTAGATGCTGGAAAACTTGAATACTTATGTGAAAGAAGATTTAATAACTTAAACATGGATCCTTTTTACCTCCTACTCCCCTCCTTTTATAGATAAAGAAAGATGGAAGATGGAAGGTTCCTTAGAGGGTGAGATTATTCATCATGATACTTATAAGTTTGTTATCATTGCATAATATGAACATATTAAATTGTGCCTCACTATCTCATACATAGCTAGTGATATGTTAAGAAGGTGAGGACCTAACCATCGATGGTCAAGCTACCCATTGACAGTTAACCTAAACATAAATGGTCAAGTGTTCAAGGTTAAAAGGGTCAAAGTAAGTTAAAATGGGTTAGTTGAAAGGTTAAGTTAGTAGGTTGATGAGTTAGCTAACTATGTGGTCAACTAGACTAAAGGTTAGATAGGGGTCCTAAGGTGTTTTGATAACTAGAACTATCATGTGTAGTTTTTTAGTGTCTACATTTTACCCCTTTTTCTTATATATTCAAATTAACAAGTTAAAAAATAAAAATAGAGTGATATTTGAAAGTTTGATTACCTCGAGTATGGGAGGAGGTGTTCCCCCTCAAATTGAGAGTGAATGAGGTGAAACTAAAATCAAGTGAGGGTTTGATAAGTGGTATATGGTGAGTCATGAAGTTGATGACACATGGGTTGGGCATTTGAAATGTAAAAATGTGCACAGAATATGACTAAGTATGATTTCAAGATTATATAAAGATTAAAGTTACTAATGTTGGTAAAAATAAGGTTAGTTCTAGAAGAATAAGTGATTGGGTAACTAGTCCATAGTGTTTGTCATAGCTAATCAAGTTAATCTATAGGTATCTTAGATAGGTTCAGTGTTTTCATAGGTATCTAAGGTAAGAAGTGATCCTTTTAAAAAAATAAATGGTCTGGTCAGCATGATGTGGTGTAAATTCAAATGGTCAACATGGAAAAAAATGGTCAATGTGGTCAAAAGAGACCACCTTAGGTCATCACAAAACATGTGAATAATTTGGGTCAAAAATAGCCTATCATCAAGGTGGACAAGGTCTAAATTCTGATCGAAGAAGGGTAATCTCCAAAAGTTTAAGTTTTAGTTTGGAAGAGATTAAGTGATCTCTAAAAAGTTAGGTAGTTAATTATAGGTGACTAAAAAAGTTTTTTTTTAAAATGTGGACTCTCCTAACTATCAATGGTCAGGGGGAAACACTAAAAAGTCAGAATATAAAAAGTGAAAATAAAATTACATAATTTCTTATATGAGGGGACCCTGTTTATCACATTGAGAGTGAAAATAGGAATGAGAAGATGGAGGTAATATATGGTGAGGATCGAGCCCATGCCAAGTGGCATGTAGGTGGTTTTAGTTATGGGACACTATAATAGAGATCCATAAATGAGAGGTGGTTAATGAAAATGATGATGATGGTATTATCTTGTTTCACATTGCTTGATTCAAGTAGTGGATGCTTTCTCTATCTAATATTGGGAGTGATGGTAGAGATGTTGCTAGGTAGGACTATGTTTGGGTGGGAATCAATCTTGTTTAAATTTAAAGGGAGATTTGGGAATTCAAATATCACATATGATATGGGATTAGTGTTGGGTTTATGTTCCATTACTGGGCATATGAGCATATTTGAGTGCAGAGATATTTGGGGATGCCATGGGATGGCTATGCACATGTAGACTACAAAGTGGGTTTCTTAATATGGAGAGGAGATTATGCTTTGACAAGTGCTAGAGGTGGTGCCAAGGACATTAACTAGTTTAGAGATGATTTGGAGGGCTTGGTTATAGATGATGTGGTATGGAGGCTATATGTTGATTGGCCTAGGTGGGCCTAGTATATCTACCACACTCTATCTTTATAGAGCTAGAGGTGGATCTATGAGAGGAGAGAGGGGGAGATAGAGCTTATCCCCTTTGATTAAGTTTAGAGGTAGTTTAACCTCATATAGGGGATTTCATATCCTTTTTTTAGTTTCAAGAGAGAGGATGTAGAGTTTTTACTTCCAAATCTGTAGCCATAGGATATAGTGCTAGATCAAGAGGAGTTACCAGCTAGAGTAGTGATAGATGATGCCAGTTTTATTGATTGATATGTAGGGTGGTATCAGACCCTATATGCAATATCTAATTTTGGATGGGATAATGGATGCTAATAGTCCATTGATGTGGATCTAATAGGGGCACCAATATAGGGTGGTGGTTAGGATGGACATGCATAGGTAGCATTGGTAGTTGTATAGGCTTAGATCATAGGGTTATAGGGATAAGTGGCCACTTTGCATGGCTAGATTATTAATTTATAGGGTCAAGTTTCCACCTTGATAGGAAAGTAAGATTAGGCAAGGACCTCCCTTGGTTTAGTGACTAAGGAGAGGGATACACTAAATTAAAGGGTATGAGATGTGGAAGAACCAATAGGAGGACCACCTAGGATGATTGTATTGACATGGTACTTAGCTAAAGTTGAGGAGTTGAAGTATTATGAGGCTATAGTGCTAGAACATTGTCTAAAGCACCAAAGATAAGGAGAGTATAGGGCCAATTCAGTAGGTGGGGAATCTATGGTAACTCTAGGACAATGGGATTCTATAGTGGGTGGATAGGGGTAATTTAGGAGGAACAACACCTAATGGTGGTGTAGGTGGAGGAGCAAGAGGGGATAGTGGTAGTGGTTCCCCAAGGGCATGATATTTGATATGATCTGATGTATATGTACATGATTTTGATATCAGTTTATGTGTTGATGATGTGAGATATACATGAGAGATAGATTTATGCATTATTACATGTATTATTTTGATGACATGATGTATATGTTGATGTTAATGATTATATAGATGTGATTTATCTTTCATGATGTAGTTTATGATTATGGTTACTCATGTTCATGTTATGGTTCATTTTTGGTTTATGATTATGCTTTATGAGATGTGGACTCACTAGATTAGGTATGTGATGTTTAGAATATGGATATGATGTTTTGTTTTTGTTTATGGATATGATGTTTATAGATATGTTTTGATGTTTATGATCATTGATGTTATTTAAGTAATGACATTTGATGTGATGATCTTTGATTATGTGATGCATTGATGATGATTATGGTTTATTTGGTATGATGATAATGGATTATGTATGTTTTTTTTGTAGTTTATGATGTTATATGATGGCACATAAAGATAACATACTAAATGTGGGAAAATTGATAAGAACCAATGAGGCATATGAACTAATAATAAAAAGAAAAGAAAAGAAACATGATGCACTGTTTCTTTGATAAGGATAAAATAAAACCTAAATTCAGATCAACTTAGTTAATATAAGACTTTTAAATGCTTTGCATTAACATGATTAGGTTGATAAAAAGGTGTCATGATCACATTGTGTCGAGTAAGCTCATAATCCCTTGATTTATAGATAATATAAAGGGGATGTGAGTAATAAGAATATAAAGTAAATGGGTGATAGGTAGGGTAACCTTATGTGGGGTTAGTTTTCCCCTTCTATAGGTGACCGAAGAGCCATAATAGACAATTTCATGTCATATGCTAGGTGTGGAATGATCAATGTAGGAAGTCTACAAGTGCTAAATATAAAAGTTGATTACAGCTTTTTTGGGATAACTTGTTCTATTTTGATATAGGGTTTGCTTGTTATTTCTATTTGTTTTAATAGGTTTTTGAAGTTAATCAATTTGGGAAGATTCAAATGAATACTTCTGACAAATATGACTTATCCATGTTTCAAGGGAGTGGCCTAAATTTGGATTTGTTTATTTTGGTAACTATCCTTCAAGGGAACAATCTATATTTTAAGCAATTTAGAGGATTTAAGGCAGCTATCCTTCAAGGGAGCAGTGTGAAATTTTATAAATATGTGACCTAAATGATATTTTGGTATCTTAAATTATGTTGATGTTAGTTTTAGACATAGACAAGTCTATTTAGGCTTAGAGGTTTACCTTTATGAGGTTAAAATATTTAACATAAAGAGGTTACTACTAGGTGAAAGGAAGGGTTTAAGGAACAAAATATCATGGTATTCCTTCTTGTTAGAGATGAAAAGTATCCATGAGAACCATGCCATGGGTAGAGCTATGTTACCCATATTTAGGATTAGGATGTCACTATGATAGTTAATGACATGGGTCTATGTTATAGTCAATTGTCCTTAAAGGGATAGGGATAAGTGAATGAAGGTGAAAATCTTGTAAATCAAGGGGTGAGCTTAAGTTAGACAAAAAGTGTGTTTTATCCTTGATTTAACAAAAGAATAGACATAAATATAAAGCATTAAGAGGCTTAGACTCTGGTTTGCCATCAAAAAAGGATAAATGATAAGCTCCTAATCTATACTTATGGGTTACGATGTAGGGTCCAAGCCAATTGAAAGAAAATTTGGCTCTTTTGATTTTATTCATGTTGGTGACATGCTAATTTTCCTTAATGATAAGGTCTCCAATATTAAATTCCCATTCTCTTAGGTATTTATTATAGGCATGCTTGATTAAATCTTGGTAGACATGAAGATGGTTAAATGCTATGAGGTGATGTTCATCAAATAACTCAAGTCATGATAGAAATTCTTGATGATGGTCATTCTCTAAAATGATCTCTTGTAAAGATATGAAAAGAGAGGGAATTTGGACTTGTAGAGGCAATAATTCCTCTACTCCAAATACTAGAGAGAAAGGGGTAGTACCTATATAGGTTTGAATGCTAGTGTGATAGGCCCATAAAGCAAATGGGATGTGCAAGTGCCAATCCTAACCTAAATCACTAACAAATTTGGTCAATATTTTGTTAAAAATTTTGTTAGAGGATTTTTCCTATCCATTTACTTGTGGATGGTAAGGTGGGGAAAATCTTAAATTGATTCCAAATGCACCATAAAGACCTTGGACTTTTTTATTCTTGAAATATTTACTATTATTGGTGATGATACTATGTGGACCACTAAAATAATAGATGATGTGATGGTTGATAAAATCTAGTCTTTTTGGATTTAGTATAGATGATAATAATGACTTCTACCCACTTGGTGAAATAGTCAGTGGTGGTAATGATGGATTGGTGACATTATCATGAATGGGGATTGATTTCCCCAATTAGATATATGCTCCATTGTGATAATGGCAAAAATTATTTAGATACTTGGAGGCCATGGGTAGGTTCATGGTGTAAATAAGTGTGTTGTTGTAATTTGAGACTCTTCTTTAAATAATCACAATAGTCTTGGTTGAGGGTAGGCCAATATTAACCAAGGAAAAGGATGTGTTTAGTGATAGTTAAACCACTAAAGTGTCCCCCACATATCACTTCATGTATTTCCTTGATGGTATAGGAAGCCTTATGAATACAAAGATAACAGAGAAGGATGTCATCTAGGCCATGTTTGTAAAGGATTCCCCCTAGTATGGTCTAACGAGAGGTACTCTAAACAAAGGTTTTTTAGGCATTCCTAGAGAGGTTGGGGGAATGATATCAAGGTTGAGGTAATCAAAAGTTTGTTCATACCATATGTCTAATGGAGATTGTTCTACATTAAAAATGGTAGGAAGGTCATAATGGATATAAGATAGGGTAATAAAATCATGGATAGTAATGAAGATTTTATATTCATAAGGTTGAGATAGGATTTGGGAAGTAATGTAAGCTAGTATATCCATGAACTTATTGGTAGATCATGGAACTAATTGGATAAGGTAATGATTGAATTATGTTAATACTACATCTATGAGTTGTTTTTACTTTAGTAAGACATCATTCTTACATTGGTAAGATCTATTGACCTAGTTGACTACAAGTTGGGAATCACTAAAGACATTGATTATCTTGACTCCCAAGGCTTGATTGGTTTAGAGATGTATGACTAGGGCTTCATACTCAACCACATTTTTGGTGCATTCAAAGTCAAGTTTAATTAAAGGGGAAGAGGTTTAGTATCGAGGGGAATGATAATAACTCTAGTACCCCCACCACACTGGCATTTGGAGCCATCAAAGAACATGGTCATTTGGTAGGTGGGGTCCTCTTGAGAAAGAGTCAAAATAGACTCATCTAGAAATGTAGAACTAAGAGATTGATTGTTAGGTAGAGGAGCTTCAACCAATTGATTAATAATCACTTTCCATTTATTAACTTCTACTAATAGAATTCAAGATCAAACTTAGCTAAAAGCATAAAACACCTAACCATACACTAGTTTTGGTATGGTTTGGAGTGCATGTACTTGAGTGGGTTAGTGTTAGTGATGATGTAGGTTTTATGATTAAGAAGGTAATAGAAAAGTTTTGAAGCCAAAAATATGAGGGCGAGGAAAAGTCTCTTGGGATGGGAGTATTGAGTCTCATATTCAATAAGTGTTTGAGGTATGTAGTAGACAACTTGCTCTTTGTTTTGTTCATCACGGTGAGCGAGCATTACCCCTAGGAAATGGTTAGTGGTGGAGATATAAAGTTATAAGGATTGATCCTCTTTAGTAGGGGTCAAGATAGGTGAAAAAAAAGGTATTCTTTAGGATAATCAAAGGCTTATTGATAGTATTTAGTCCACTTAAAATATGTGTCTTTCTTAAGGAGATGGTGAAAAGGTTGACATTTATCTGATAATTAAGAGATGAAACATCAGATGATTATAGGTCCCACCGAGAATGCAAAAAAAATTCTCTTAATTTCTACTCATTTATTACTTTTGGAAGAAGATAATAAATGAGTAATAAGGGAGTAGTATAAATACCTAGTTGGTGATGCATTGTAATTTAGACAAAGATAGAGAACACTTATTTGGTTAAGAGAGAATAACATGTAAATAAGAAATAAATAACAAAAGGAGTTGTTAGTAATGTTAGTAAGATAGTTAATTGGACTACCTAGTGTGAGCTAGATCCAAGAAGCATACACTTTCTTGGAGGCTAGTAATCCACTATTGATAACAATCAAGTTAAAAATGATAAAATTAATATACTTGCATAAAGTAAATGAAATACAATAAAAGAATAAATTATAATGCTTATTAAATAGAATGACTAAAGATTAAAAAATAGGTCAATACTCATGTTAAGTTGGGTGAAGTTAGGTTCATAAAACGAAAAAAGGGTCTATGAACAAGTAAAAACATAGAAAGTTGGGTTTGGGTGGGGTTAAGGGGATGAAAATAACTTGATATTATTTTCTACCATAATGACTATTGGTGGTTGGGCTGATCATCAATGGTTGGGTAACTATTGATAGTTGGGGGTGACCATCGGTAGTTATGCTAACCATCAATGGTTGCCTATAGATTTTTGAAGGTATTTAGAAAATAGTTGTAAAATAGGTAGGTGGTCAGATAGTGGTTCTATTAAGGATCTAGTGGAGAGTAAATAAGGTGTAGATAGGTCTAATTAGGTCAAGGACATTAGAAATCCAAAATAACAAAGAACAAGTACAATATACATGTAGCTTTCTAAATAGTTGATAGTTGAAGGTTGAGGTAATTTTACCAGAGTAATAGTACTTTGGACTCAAAAGAAAATTTGATAGAGGTTTGGATCTCTTTTGCTATTATTGAGTTGCTGAAGGAAGATTGGATGTTGGAAAACTTGAATGCCTATGTGCAATAAGATTTGATATCTTGAACATGGATCCTTTTCACCTCCCATTCCCCTCTTTTTATAGACAAAGAGAGATGGATGATAAAATGTTCACTACATAATATGAACATATTAAATTATTCCTTGTTATCTCACACACAACTGGTGATGTGTTAAGAAGGTAAGACCCTGATCATCAATAGTCATGCTAACCATTAATAGTTAAGCTGACCGTTGATGGTCAAGTATTCAAGGTTAAGAGGGTTAAATTAAGTTAAAAGGGGTTGGTTAAAAGTTTAATTTATTAGTTTGATGAGTTAGATAACTAGGTGATCAACTAGACTCAAGGTCTAATAAGGGTCCTAAGGAATTTCAACAACTAGAACTATCATGTGTAGTTTTTTAATGTCTATAGTTGTTCTATGACTGAAGAGGTATGTTTAATACTACCTAATGAGGTAGAACATTGGTCACCCCATATTGATGTTGGAAGATGTTTTTCCTCTATTGTATGGATATGTTGGATGGTACATATTGTTATGGAATGTTACTTATCACCTGTTGTGGTAGATTAACATTCATCACACTTTGTTGAGGCATGGCACTAGTTGTGGCTTGATTACTTAATCCTTATTATTGGGTACTAAAATAAGTAGTTGGTTAAGGATTAAAGGTAGTTGGTTGAGTTCAAAAGGCAAAATTTCCCACCGCTACATTTATGAATTATTTGTGGTGTTGACTAAGGGCACATTTTATTATTGACTAGTTGTTTATGCATTTACACCACTTTGGTTTAGATCACTATTCTATGTAGAAGTATAAGACACTTATTATATAGTTTTGGTATTGAGCATATTTTATATTGAAGTGCTTTACACAAATGGGTCTATAACCTTATTATCTTATCCTGCCAATTCCATTAAGACTCCTATTGAAGGAGCTAGCTCAATAAGAGTAGCACTTGACAATGTCATATTGTTAAATTTGTATGTTAGGTTTAGGTAATTTTGGTATGTTTTCTATATCTAAATGAAATGGTCCTCCATGAGTCCTTTTATTAAGCATATGAGGGTCCTGATACAACATCAACACAATGGCATGAGGGTTTCTAGAAGAGGGATGTTCATTAGTTTAATTATAAGGCATGTCATAAGGCCCTCTTACTAGACTTAGAAATTTTTAATGGAGAAAGTCTATTGGAAACTTAGCCCTTACATCTATGGCTCTAATTAATAATTTGTCCTTATTCAAAAGCAACTGATGATAAAAAAATTATGGGTCATATGTTGATGGCATTATAACATAATAGGGTTGTTATCAAACTTGTTCTACAATGAAAGTTACACTAGCCAAATATTGGGCCATTTGTTCTTGGTCCTACTCTGAGTATAGAGGTGTGTTGACTAGATAATGGGGCATGTTCTCCTATTTGGTTGTTTTGAGGTGGATAAGGATATATCTCACAAACTACCTCATCTCCATAAGGGTCCTAAATAAAGTCCTCTTACATGATAATATTTCTATATCTTGGATTATACATGACACCACTACGTGTATAGTAAGACATGGTCAAATCAATGGTGAATGTTTCCTAATGAAAAAAAGTGTTATAGTTATACAAAATCTAAAAAATAATGTCTATAAATACAAAATCTTGAAACTAGGTCTAAATTGGTCAAAGAGATGGAGCTATATCTCTAAAATGGTTTGCAACAAAATTTGGTATAAAATAATATAACATCAAATGTCTAACGTTAAAAATGACTCACAAAAATAAGGTCAAGTGGATAAAATAAAACTAAAATGCAAAAATCTAAGGACAAAGTGTTCCAAATATGTATACTCTAGGAAAATAAAGGTTGTTAGGTCATTTGGCCAAATGTGGTGTCAAGAGTTAGGCTCAAACAAGGCATGTGCTAGGACTCTTGGCTAAATGCGATGTCAAAAGATAGAATTTTTAAAAAAGTATGATTTAATCTAACAAACTTAGAACACTTTGACATAAACTACACACTTTATTTCAAACATAAACTTGATCAAATTGGTATATGACACTAAATAAAAGGCACTTGGGGATAGACTATTTTCTCCCAAATAATAGCATTAACAAATAGTTTTTTATTTTAGGTAATGAATTATCCTAACTTACACAAGCCAAAAGATAAATATTGGTATCTAAGCCCTAATTAGATAAGGCCTAAACATAAACCAAATAATTTTTATATCCTAATCTATCAAGATTAATTAAATTCTCAACTTAGGAAAAACTAGTATTTTTAAACAAATAAGCTAGACAAATTTGAACAACATAACTGAGCTAAATAAAGACCACAAAGGCATACATGGTTAAAATGGTTTAAATAATGGTAACTTGGACACAAGATAAGACAAATATATGAAAAAATTTGACTAGTGCAATAGGGTTATTGCTCTCAAAAGATGTAAAGTTTCAAAGACTTTAAGGCACAATCTTGAATTGATTTGGGTAGCATAACATTACCCATTTCAATCAAGTGACATGAATAACATTTTTGACACAAAAATCTAAGGTAAAATCATGGTGTCAAATGGATAGCATAAAACTTCCTCAAATAAAATATTAATGTGAACACAAGACTCATTTTGATACAGTACAAACAAATAATGTTTTAAACTCAAAGACCAAGAAATAAAGGAAAAAGACCAAATAAAACTAAGTAAATCATCCTAATACATAAAATGACAAGGTATGGAAAGTGGGGTTGACTAAAACTATAGTTTTCAAACATCTAAATTGATCCCAAATGTGATTAACACTAGAGAAACATCATGTCATTTGAGTTCATATCAATTAACTTACTTTGCAAGGGTCTATTCCTTTGCATAGTGATTCCATTTTTGAACTACTTAGTGTAATCCCTTGAATAACCAAACCTAAATCAAGACTTCATTGTGAAAGTATAGGTTATCCACATAACCTTATGGCTCTCATAGTATACATACCCTAATTTGTATATGTTGATGTGGAGTAGGGTTAAAACATTACTGGGAGATGAAACCCCATGTCAATGATTTTGTAAAAAACTCATGAAGAAGCTATGAACTCCCTTTCACAAGCCAAATTGCATGAAATAAATGAATAATTGGAAATACTTTAGAGATTATTTTTAGATTACCCAAACCATATAAATTTTTGGGAGAGCCTAGATAACATTCTTTCCACACATTGGACTAGACATAAATTACAAGTGAAAAGGTGTTTTGGTCACCCAAGTTACGTATAAGAGACTGGGGAGAGAATACACATACTCTTCATTTTGCATAAAAACACAAGAAATAAACACCTTCAATGAATTACAAACATAAACAAGTGTCAATTTGGTGCATGAAAATGAAATGTTTGATTAAGTTATTTTTCCCCTTGGCTTATATTTACAAAAAGCTTGAAAGATTGCAAAAAACCACTTTAAGAAAAAACACCTATGTCATTTTAAGTACTAAAACCAAATATTAATCATCTAACCATTCATTTTAGGCACCAAAATGAAGTGTTCAAAACATTAGCAATTCTAGGTTCCTTTAGAGCACTAAAATCAAATGATCAAGATTTAGCAAATTCATTTTAGCACTAAATGAAGTGTGAATAATTTAGCTAAATTTATTTTAAACACCCAAAATGAAATGTTGATAAGCCTAAACTTGTAAATTCATGTTTTATTACCACCTTGGACCTACAAGGGTTAGATATTTTCCCCCTACTTTGAAGCACTTTCAATTATGAGAAAACAAACTTATAAAACATAGCTCTCATGTTTTTATTTTAAAAATAGAGAGACTGATATTGAATCACCTATGATCGATGTTGGTTAGTAGGTATATGATGTCAATTAGTGATAATTGATACTAATTGATAAGGATAGAGATTGATTGCTTGTGAACCTAAAGGAAAAACCAACATGAGATACAAAATGTTAGTTAGCTCAAATTTAGATAAAAGATTCTCAAAACTTGCAAGGAGATGATTAGATAGGGAATATAAATTTTAATGAAACCAATAAATCATAAGTAAGAATGTTAAAAGGATTAAAAATGCAAGTTTTTTAAACTATGTTCTACCCCACAACCTGACCAATGATGATCACCTAGAATTGAGCTCAATTAGGCATAAATGATGATGGTTTGTATAACTACTGTTGGTTATACTTGACCAGTGTCTATATCTATGTAGATCCAAGATAGCTTAAAAATTAAAAATATGGAAAAAAAAACAAAGATAAAATTACAATTTTGAATATATTCAAGCATCCACTTGATGATTTATGAGTTACATCTTTATCTCCTGATACGTGGGGTGCTTAATGTCCCACTGGGCATGTCATTTGTGATCAAGGAATCTAAGAAGGGAGGTTAAATCAAGTGTTAGAAAAAGTACCAAAACTTGAATAAAAATACACTAATATGTATAACACTTACTTGCCTGGATCATAAGGGGAGCTTAATTAACAAAACCAATGAAAATCACAACTAAAATGTAAAGAATACCAAATTTTTTACCTTCTTTGAATGCTTAAAAAGATTTGTTATGTGGCTTGCTCATCTTGTGCTCAAAGAGTCTTTGGTAATGGAGCTCAGCTATCTCCCTCTCTCCTTAACAACATGGATTATTTATATATGTTGACTTTGGCTTTTGATTTTGTCACTATAACACTATATATTTAAATCATGTACCAAATCTTACATTATAACTTTACTATCTTCAAGCTCTCCAAATGAAGAGGCAAATGCTTGTATTTATAGGCTTATGAACTAACCCCAACTCCAGGTGAGTTAAGGTCTAATTTAAACATGAAATGGGTTAAAACTTAACATAAGTGAGTCAATTAACCTTGATAGAGTTAAAAGATGTCAACAATTAATGATTTTTAATGAATAGGTATGGATGAAACATTTTTAGATATTTGTAAAGGCTTGATAACTCACAAAAGGTAATTATAAAAACCTAAGGTATTCTTGATTTTTGAATTTCATTTTTTAGAATTTCATTAATTGCACATGGATAATTCAATTAGGAATTTAATTTGGCTTAGAATTTTAATTAATTCTGATTAAGCTTGTAGCATTTTCAATATTTTATTTAATGTCATGTGTGCATTTGTGCCATTGAATAGGTCTATAAGCCAAATTACATGTTATGATGTCTTAGGATGATTAGAGATGAATCCATGAGAGGATAATGTTTATTATTGTAGGATACCCTAGTTAGGTATGTCTTAATAGGATTTTGAGATTTGAGTAATGTTGCATAAGCAAATTTGGGATGTTTAGTGATTCTTAGGCTTAATTTCCAAAGGTTGGTAAGAATCAATCTGAAGTCTGGTATGAATCTATTAGTGGAAAATTTTAGGTGTCTACAGTAATTATAATGGACAAGAAAGGTGTTAAAATATTTATAAATTTATGGGGTTTAGATCTAAAGGATGATTGTAATCTTTGCAGGATCAATGAGTAAACCATCTTTGTAGATGATGTTCCTAAGAAAAGTGCCAAATGGTATTATGAAAATACACTTCTTTAGGTTTAAATAAATCAAAAAATACCTGCCACTTTAAAACATAAGTCACAAGTTGTCATGATGATCCTTCACTAACCCATACACATTCTAGTCATCTAAGTATACTAGGATGAATTTGTGAATGAATTCCATGAAAGCAGTGATCACCAATCAAGAAAATATGGTTGGTGCATTCTTCAATCAAAAGGGTATCACATTATATATGAAACAACCCATTCTATTACGAAGGTAGTTTTGGGTATTGTTGTCTCCCAAAAATAACAGTCATTTTTGAGACAACATTTGAATTATTTTGGTCCTACGGACCAAAATTATATCTTCCATTTTCAAAAATTTATCTTAGATATTTAGATTTCTCATTTTCAAATCTTTTCAGAAAATCTACAGACTTTGCAAGTCAAGTTCAATGGATTTTACATGTTGATTTCTACAGACTTTGTATTTTTAGTTTCTACAAGCAGTTTCATTTATACAGGTTCAAAGACTTCTGTAGGCAGTTTTCAGTTAAAAGAATTGATTTTCAACATTTGTTCATTTTTTGGGATTGTTTCAGTGCCTTGGTTCAAATAGAAATCTCCATCGGCAAACATTAGTAGTAGGTTCAACATTTGGTTCATCCTCTAGTTCAACATCTTTTGTTTCAAAGGATTGGTTCAAAGCCTAAGTTCAATCATAAATCTTCATCGATAAGCATCTGAGTACAAAAAGAGGCTTGAACCATTAAATCGTTGAACCATTGAACCATTTTGGTTCAATGGTTCAACGGGTTTAAGGTTCAACAAGTTCATGTTCGGTAAGAGTTAAGCGCTTCGAAATGGTTCAAAGTTCATTTGCTTCAATTGGTTCATCAGCTTCAAGGACATTTGGCCAAATCATTCAATTGAACCATTGAACCATTTTGGTTCAAAGGTTCAATGAGTTCAAGGTTCAATGACAGGTTCAACCAAAAGAATAGTTCAATGGTTTAGTTCAACCAAGCAGTTCAATGCTTTATTTCATTAAGTTGGTTCATTCTTTCAGTTCATCTTTTGGTTCAATGTCTACAGGTTCAACAATAGGGGCTCGGCGTGCTTCATTAAAACATTGAATCAGTTCAATGGATTGGTTCAATGGATTCGCTCGATCAAATGGTTCAAATATTGGTTCAAAGGCAAGTTCAACATCTTGGTTCAATGCTTAGTTCATCAGCTTATTTTATTCATTGAACCATTGGCTTGAACCATTTTGGTTTAAAGCCTTAGTTCAACGTTCAAGTTCATTGCATGGTTCATTGGCTATTGATTCAAAAGGACTTGGCACGCTTCATTGAACCTTTGAACCAGTTCAACTAATGGTTCATTGGCCAACTTCAAAGGGATAGTTCAATGCTAAAAGGGACTTTTTTGAAGGACAAGTGCCCTTACGGAGGACACTTAATTGACCAAAACACCCTTCAAATTTTCAAAAGAAATCCAAAGACTTGTACAGGAATACTTGGCGGAATAAAATTCTATGGAATTTTGTCCATGAGAATTTTCCCTAGACATTTTGTCTATAGGAATTTTTTGTAGAACAAATGTCTGCAAAATTACCCGCGGGGAGCTTTCAAGTCAAACACCCAAGAATTTTCCCTGGGGATTTGTTTATGAGAATAAAGCCTAGGGAAACATTTACTCATGATGACTACAAAAACAAAAGCCTAGGGAAATATTTGTCTACGAAATTGATAATATAAAGGGCTATCAAAGGACCTTGAAGGGGATGTGCCCTTGTGTGTTAGGTTGTGGAGCTAAAAGCTTCACTGATGCAAACATGGAGGAGGTTATTGAGTGTCACAATAACCAACATCGGTCAGGCCAATCAACATCGGTCAGGAGTAGACAAGAAGCTACCGACATCAGTCATGGATCAGCTGACGTCGATCATCTCCAGATAGATAGTGATCGATGTTGGTCATCTGTGCATTCCAAAACTAGTCTAATTTTAGATGGACAGTTAGTTTGCATGTAAAGACTAATTTTAGTCTTGAGTCTACATTTCTAGTTATTATAATTGGAAAGTCTAATTATTATTTGTATGGGATCTATTTAAGATACCCATGGGGATGTATTATAATTTGTAGAATCATAAGGACTTGAAAAGGCAAGGACAAGGGTTCTTCTAAGGTATGTAAGATCTAGGTTTGCAGGTGTGCAAGACCAAGTTGATCTACAGGTGTGCAAGATTAGGTAGAAGATCTACATGGTAAGTAAGATCAGTTGATCTACAGGTGTGTGTGTGTGTGTAAGGTCAAAGGATATCTACAGGATAGCAAGGTCAAAGGAGATTTACAACACAATAAGGAGCAAGAGCAGGGAGATCTACTTGGAGTATGTGGTGTACTCGGTGGTGGTACTAGCAGTATTGTTACTGACTAGTGGTAACAACAACTCGGTATTGAGTTGATTGTTGGTTGTAATTGAGAGAGAGAAATCTTGAGGGAGAATTACTGGTACGCCCAAGAGGTGTGGGAAGAGTGTGATTTCTTCATTGTATTTCCTTCTAGAAGAGTGTTAATACAAGATTATATTGTCTCTCATATTTTGTGATATTTATGAATTCTAGTTACATTTTACTTCTAGTTAAATTTCATGTTTAGTTGCTTATACAAAGGTAATCAATTTTGCTCTTAAGGAGTAGGGACACTAAAAATTGGTATTAGAGCTAGGATCACCAGGTGATACCATTGACAATTGGTATCATAGCTTGGTTAGGTACACTAACAGGTGGTCAGAGCGTGTTAAGTGTTTGTTGATTATAGGTCACTCTCAGGGGTTTTTGATTGAGTGGGAGTAAAGCAATGGCAGAATAAAGTACACTAAGATTGGAGGAATTCAATGGCAATAATTATCAATTATGGTATTATAAAAAGAAAGAGCAGGTAAAGAAAGATTATTGGTTGGTAGAAGATCAACATGAAGTAAATGAAGAAGTAGATGTTGCAGGTATTGTTGCACAAGATGCTCATGTATGTTCCTTGGATAAAGTAGAATCTTGGGTTTTAGATTTTGTTGCCTTTTTTCATGCAACCCCAAATAGAGTATTTTTCCATGATTATGTCCATGGAGACTTTGGAAAGATTTATTTAGGGGTTGGTGAGCCTTGTCAAATTGTTGGCAAAGGGGAAGTATGACTGAAATTGTAGACAGGCAACACATGGGTGTTGAAGGAGGTCATGCATGTCCCAGTCTTGAAGAGGAGTCTAATTTTTGTAGGAAAGTTGGGTGATGAGGGTTGTATAGTTACTCTCACAGTGGAATCTTGGAAAGTTTCCAAGGGTGCACTTGAATTAGCATGTGGTAAGAAAGTAGGTACTCTTTATCTATCTACTTGTATTACTAATTTTCCTTCTGGTTTATCTACTTTAGATGTAGATGCAAAGATGTGGCTCTGTGGGCTTGGTCACATGAATAAGAAGGGGATGCATGTTCTTAAGAAGAAGTCTAATGTCTTTGACAAACTTAAGAACTGGAAAGCCTTGGTTTTCATGGAAGAGATGATGGATAGAGATCAGGTCAAGGGTCTGAATAATTATAAGAAGGGTAGTTTGGACAAGGTTATGATCCAAAGTGAGCTCATGGGTAAAATTCATCACTCACAGGAAAACATAGTTACCGACGTCGGTCATATGAGAACCGACGTTGAATAGGCAGGTACTGACATCAGTCATGTGTAGACTAGAGTTGGTGGTGTCGGGCAAGTGGAGATCGACGTTGGTCAAGAAATTGACATCGATGACCATGTGGACATTGACGTCAGTTAGAGAATCAGTGTTGATGATCAAGAGGAATCGACATCAGTTAGGTGCAGACCAAGGTCGACCAGACAATGGATTTTGGGTGGATAACAAGCTGTCAAGGAGTCTCAAATGCCCATATGGAGGACTAAAAGGGTAAGTAAGCCTCAAATTTGTTATTCCCCTTCTTTATACTACTTGAAATTGTTGCTCACTAATGGTCAAGAACCAGGAAGTTTTGAAGAGGCAATGTAGGTAGAATCTAGGAAATAGTGGGAGCATGGCATGAATGAGGAAGTTGATTCCTTGGGAAAGAACCAAATGGGAGATTTGGTAGAGTTGTCAGCCAGGATGAAAGCACTAAAAGATGAATGGATTCCTAGATTAAAAAAAGGAGAGAATGGACACGTGAGACAAAAGGCTAGGGTATATGGCCTTGAGCAAGCTCTAGGACAGTGGTACATGTTTGACAGGGGTATGACAAAGCATGACTTTATTCAATGTCAATGTAACAATTATGTTTATTTTACCAGGTTGGATAATGGTTGCAACATTATCTTGTTACTGTATGTGGATGATATGCTTGTTGCAGGTTCATACATGCATGGATTTGCTGAGCTAAAGGTAAAAATAACTTAGTGGTGTGTCAAGAAGGATTTAGGAGTGAAAATCCTTGGCATGAGTATTTCTAGAGATAGGGAAGATCATAGGTTGATGTTGTCTCAAGATGATTATATGAATAAGGTAGTGGAGAGGTTCAATATGTAGGATGCAGAACTGGTTAGCACACCTATGGATGGATAGTTCATAGAACAGTGTCCCAAATCACATGATGAGGTTGAGTACATGTGTACTAGACCTGATATTACCCAAGTAGTGGGAGTTGTCAGTAAGTTTATGGCCAATTTAGGAAAGGAGCACTGGAAAGTAGTTTAATGGATTCTCTGGTATCTGAGAGGGATCAGTAGTAGGGATTCATGTTATGTAGGGTCAGGCACTTCTCTACATGGGTATGTAGATTCAGATATGGCAGGTTACTTGGATGACAGGGGAAGCACCACAGGATATGTGGTGGTTGGTCTTCAAGACTAAAATTGAAGAGGGATATAAGCCATGAAACAAAATTAGATGATGTACAGGTATAGGTACAGGTGCAACTATTTATCTCCAAGTGGGAGATTATTAGTTTGTGGAGCTAAAAGCTTCACTAATGTAAACATGGAGGAGGTTGTTGAGTGTCATAATAACCGACTTCGGTTAGGCCAATCAATGTTGATCAGGAGTAGATAGGAATCTGTCAACATCGGTCATGGATTAGCTAATGTCGGTCATCTCTAGACAGACAGTGACTAACATTGGTCATCTGTGCATTCTGAAACTGGTCTAATTTTAGATGGACAATTAGTTTGCATGTAAAGACTAATTTTAGTCTTGATTCTGCATTTCTAATTATTGTAATTGGAAAGTCTAATTATTGTTTGTATGGGATCTATTTAAGAGACCCATGGGGCTGTATTGTAATTTGTAGAATCATAAGGACTTGCAAAGGCAAGGACAAGGGTTTTTCTAAGGTATGAAAGATCTAGGTTTGCAAGTGTGTAAGACCAAGTTGATCTGTAGGTGTGCAAGATTAGGTAGAAGATCTACATGGTAAATAAGATTAGTTGATCTACAAGTGTGTGTGTGTGTGTGTGTGTGTGTGTGTGTGTGTGTGTGTGTGTGTGTGTGTGTGTGTGTGTGTGTGTGTGTGTGTGTGTGTGTGTGTGTGTGTGTGTGTGTGTGATTGTGTGTGTGTGCAAGGTTAAAGGAGATATGTGGGATAGCAAGGTCAAAGGAGATCTGCAACACAACAAGGATCAAGATCAGGGAGACCTACTTGGAGTATGTGGTGTACTCAGCAGTGGTACTGGCAATATTGTTACTGATTGGTGGTAACAACAACTTGGTATTGAGTTGATTGTTGGTTGTAATTAAGAGAGAGAACTCTTGAGGGAGAATTACTGGTATGCCCAAGAGGTGTGGGAAGAGTGTGATTTTTTCATTGTATTTCCTTCTAGAAGAGTGTTAATACAAGATTGTATTGTCTCTCATATTCTATGTTGTTTCTGAATTCTAGTTACATTTTACTTCTAGTTAAATTTCATGTTTAGTTGCTTATACAAAGGTAATCAATTGTGCTCTTAAGGAGTAGGGATCCTGACATTGTGGGGGACTCTTGGTGGCCAAAATAAAGGGCTTGACAAGGATCATTTATCAAGGCCCAAATGGGTATGTCGAATTCAAAAAAGTACTAAGCATAAAGCCAAAAGCCGAAAGAAGACCAAGAGGTGACGCCCAAAAAGACATCAAATTTAGCATAGCTGACTAGTTGTTGGAAGCATATTGATGGGCATGTAAACATTAATTTTAAAGACAATAAAACAGCCTTTGATTTATAGACCCGAATGCATTTCCAAAATTCAAGACAAAAACCAGTTGAAAGTGAGGAAAGGCAGAACAATGGATGGATACAGGACCCGATTCAATCAATCTGGAGAACAATGAAGACAAGATTAGACTGACAGTTGGACATTAAAAGTTGTAATCTTTCAATTGCAAAGCTTGTTCATCTACATTGAAAAGATCAAATGGGTAAAATCCCTCAAAGTTCTAGCTTGTCTTCCTAACATTTCCCAATGCATCATGATGTATTAGTGTTCTCGAGTCCTTCTTAAAGTGGCTATATAAGGGACTTACTTTCATTGTAAAATGATCTTCTTTTTGACAATCTGAACAAAACTCTATCGAAATTGAGAAGCATCATTAAGACTTTGTGCTCAGTCTGTTAATCATATTCTATTAATGAAAACAAGGGACTTTTTCAGACTTTGTGTTGTGATATCTTTTCTATTTCATTAATTTAATAAGTAGGATTAGTAAATTAGTCAAGAAGGTGTCCTGAAGAATCAACTATAGAGAGACTTTGTGCCCCCATAGCTACCTTCAATGTGTTTGCTTTTTCATTGATGTGTAAAGGACTTTGAGAAGACTTTGAGCTTTCATTGCCCTTTGTATATCACTCTTGAGTATTTCAGGTGCAGACTTTGTGCTGTGTCTTGATTTGTTGGTTCTCATACTCCCAATTACGCTCTACTTTAATTTCCAAGAGTATTCTTGTGGCTAGCTGAATAGTTTTTCCTGAAAGAAGTGGAGAGCTGTCTATCATTCCCTTGAGTTTTTCCTTTGTTTTGCATACATCATCTCTGAAAAAAGAGAGATGGATGTCTAGTCCTACCCTTGAGTATTATTATTTTCTATTTATACATATACATAGCATATCCATAGGGAACCTCCCCTTGATGAGAGGAGAGAGTATTTTCCCTCTGATGTGATAAAATTACACATTAGGATGACTAATCTTCTTGCTTTGGCTGATAAGACCTATTTTGTTTATCAGTATGCTGATAGACAAAATATTCAACGAACAATTTTTGGTGACTCCACTGGGGATACCCATTATCCATTTATAATCTATCCATTCTATTCACCTTCACACCATGAGAAAAGGATGCACAGTTTAAAGCCTTAAGCTTTAATTGAAGAAAAGTCATATCTTTTCCATTTTTGTTTTACAATCTGGCAAATTCAAGGTATACACGAAGCCAAAGGGCTAATGGTGTCATTGATCCTATGTTTGAGTTGGTACAACAAAGTGATTTTGATCTATTTCCTTCACCATCTCATCTACAATGAACCAAGAGCTTTCCTCCTACTAAAGCCAGATCTCCATTACTAGATGAAGTATCTACTTCTATTGTTGATAAAGCTGTACCTATAATTACCCCATTGAGATTTGTTATCTCTCCTTTTTAGAACCCTATAATGGCAGTTCAAGCCCCTTAGGGTAATGCTTTTGGTCCTCTCAATCTTACTCCTCCTCTACATGAGCTTCCATGCAGTTCTAGGAGGAATTTCCCTAAATTCTATGGTGATGGGAAAGTTCACCCTGATGAACACATTGCAGCATTCAGTATAGCTTGTGGAGTAATCAGAGTAGAGTTTGAAGATGTAGTAGTTAGACTTTTTGTTAAAACACTACAAGGTCCTATTGTAGATTGGTTTTACCATCTACAAGCTTGATCTATGACTAATTGGAATACTTTGAAAGCTAAGTTTGAAGCTAGATTCAAACCTATAGAGGATGCACATACACTTGTAGCTCAACTTATACAAATGAAAAAAGAGCCGCATGAGCCTATGAGAGACTTCATAGCTAAATTTGACAAGTTGAGAAACAAAATTTTTATGGTTGCCAGACCTACAACTGAGAATCTCAAATGTTTTTTCATTAGTTCTTAGCTACCTAAAGTCAGTTTCCTCTTGAGATGTGTTGGCCAAATAGATCTCACTGCAGCTCAACTTTTGGCCACTAAAGTAAAAGATGATCTCATCTTAGCAGGGAAAATAAGAAGCGATCCCAATAGAAACAAAGCTTCATCATCTTCTAAATTTGCATCTACAAGCACCACAAATCCAATAGTGTAGGAATAGCAAATGAACTCCTTGCCCTCAAAAAGCAAATGGCTCAAGGAATGTCTTTTACTCCTACATACAGAAGGACATTCCCAAATCAGTCATATCAGGGCAATGTTGCTAGAAACCAAGGACAACAAAATCGCCTTCCTCCTCAATAAGGAAAACTTGCCTTGGAAGCTCTTCCAACTAGTTTAGCAATGGGATATCTTGAGACAGAATCAAAATTTTCTTATGAGCCTGAATTAAATCAAGAAAATGATGCTAATATCATTGAAAATAGTCAAGAAAAATTAGCTGGTGCCTCCTATATTGGTTTTCTAAATTATTAGGATGAACCCAAAAGCAAAGGAGAAGCTTCAGATAGATCATACATAGTGTTTACCAGGTCTAAGAATCAATCAACCCACTAGGTTGATAAAGAAAAGAAAGAAGAACAACCACAGCCAGAAGTCACAATTGCCAAACGTGGGATAGCTCTGTCCTTTCAACCAAAAGATATAGTCATTACTCAAAAGGTAAATACATCTGCTGCACCTTCCCCTTCTACTTCTAATTTGCAAACCAGCCCACTTCCCATCCCTTTGAAAACTCAGAAAACTAAAGTACCTCTCTCTGTACCTAGCTCGATTCAACCATTTGATATAATTGACCATGTTAAAAAGATAAAAATATAGATGTCTGAATTTGAGTACTTGCAGTCCAATCCAGATCAACTAAACAAGATGGTCCAATATGTTAAAAATTAGACCATCCCTATAGGACAAAAGGCCAAAAAAGTAACTTTTTATTCTTTAATGAATACACCTATTCCAAATAATCTGATTATTACTCCTCTAGCTGCTCCTAGAAAAATAGAACCCTTTTATGTTTCTGTATTAATTAATGGCCACAAGCAGAGTAAATATATAATAGACTTAGGTGCATCTGATAATGTTATGCTTGCCAAAGTCATTGAGTCTCTTGGTCTCACATTGACCAAGATGTTTGGCAAATGTTTCTTCATGGAGAACAAGCAAGTGCCATTGCTGGGGCAAATCAAAGATGCCCAATTTGCATTCGTAGCCTTTCCAGACAAGAGAATTAAAATGACTATATTAGTGGCTGATGTCCCAGCATCTTATGGCATTTTGCTTGGATGGGATTTCTATAAGGACATGGGAGGAGAATTGAACATGGATCTATCTGAGGTAAGGATCCTTGTCCAAGGTGTGATGAAGAGATTACTTCCTAAAAAAGAATCAAAGTATGTAGTTACTAAGATGTCAGCTCCTGAAGCTCAAATCCTCTTTGAATCTGTAGGTATGGGCAATTAATTTTAATATAAAGATCATGAAGAAAGACCCTCCATCTCTAATGAGGGAAAGTCTAAAGTAAAGATAGTGTCTAATGAGATTTGGACTCTAGAATTTGATGGTAGTTGTTTTTCTACCGGTCTGGAGCTAGAATTGTCTTGATATCTCCTCAAGGAGATATATTCCCTTCATCTTATAAGTTTCAATTCAGTAACACAAATAATACAGCTGAATATGAATCATTGTTGTTGGGCATGAAGGCTGCTCAAGAAAGAGGCATCAAATTTCTTCATGCTAAAGGGGACGCCGAATTAGTGGTCTATCAAGTGAGAAATTCATATCAGACCAAAAATGAGAGGCTGCGCCATTACCGTAATATTTTTTGGGACCAAATTAAAAGCTTTGATGCTTTTAACATTTCTTCCATTCTAAGAGAATCTAATGATAGAGTTGATGCACTTGCTATTTCAAGAACTCTTTTAGTTCCTCATTCTGATTTTAAAGAAGATAAATATACCATTGAGTTGATCTATAGGCTGAGTGTTCCTGACAATACTGATAATTGGAAAATTTTCAATGATGATAATCAGATCATTGCTTTTCTGGAACAAAAAGACATTTTTGAATAGCTATATTTTGAAGGCAGTGAATCTCAAAAATTTGAATTTGTTTCTGAATCTAGTTCAGATGTAAATGAAGAGTTTTTACAGCTAAAAGGAAACAAAATTTCTAAAGGCTTGGTTTCTCTTGAGAAGATATTTAACAAGCATGATAGATTCATCAAGCAACAATAGACATATTCAAATTTCTCTCAAGGATTTGACCAAGTGAATCTGACCAATAAAGAAAATCCAAAAATGGTTAACATTGGTAAGTGTTGTACACCTGAAGAAAGATTCAAATTCACTTCTTTGCTCCATCAATACATTGATGTCTTGGCATATTCATACGAAGATCTGAAATCTCTTAGACCTGATGAAATTTTCCATCATATTCCTCTCAAGGCTGATTCAATGCCTTACATGCAGAAATCTAGACAATACAATCCAAAAATTTTAGGTATGATTATGTCTGAGATTCAAAAAATGTTAAATGCTAGAATTATTTTTCCAATCTATCATTCTACATGGATTGTGAATATAGTTCCTGTAAGGAAGAAAAATGGAGAAATCTACATTTGTGTAGATTTCCAAAATCTGAATCAATCATCTCTAAAGGACAATTACCCTTTGCCAATCATGGATCAAGTGCTTCAAATAGTAACAAGATCAAAAATGTTATCAATGCTAGATGGCTTATCAGGCTATAACCAAGTTGAATTTGCTAAAGCTAACCAACTCAAGACTGCGTTCATCACACCTTGCGGTACCTTTGCATACAAAAGAATGCCTTTCGGATTAATAAATGCTAGCACCACCTTTCAGAGAGCTATGTACATGGCTTTCAAAGATGAAATTGGCAAATTCATAGTTGTATATCTTGATGATTTAAGTGTCTTTTCAAAGCATCGATCTAATCATGTACTCCATTTGCAACAAGTGCTGGAGCGCTGCTGGTAGAATGGTATTTTTTTGAATCCTAAAAAGTCTATTTTTGAAGTGACAGAATGGAAACTCCTTGGACACATTGTGTCCAAAAAAGGCATAAAGATTGACTCAGACAGAGTCAAGTCTATCTAAGAGCTAAATTTGCCTGCAAGTAAGAATGTTGTTCACTCTTTTTTTGAAAAAGTGAATTTCTTATTGAGATTCATCCCCAAATTTGCTGAGAAGACAAGACATATTGTAAACATGATGAAAGGAAAGACTACTTTCAGCTAGACCAAAGAAGGCAAAGCAACATTTCAAGATATCAAGGTCGTTATTGCTCACTTCCCTACCTTGGTCTGCCTAGATTACCACAGAGATTTCATTATATAGCTATGTGTGTGAGCATACTCTCTCAGTGATTCTTGTCCAACAAGACAAAGAAGGTATGGAATCCCCTATTTCTTTCATGAGCTGCCCTCTGTAAACTCATGAAATGAAGTATTCGAATATAGAAAAGCATGCCTATGCCTTGGTAAAAGAAGTCAAACATTTTCACTTCTATATTCTGAATTCACATACTATTGCCTTAGTTTTTGATAGCACAGTCAAATCTATATTAACTCAGTAGGAGTTTGGCATAAAGAGAGGTAATTGGATTGCAAAAATCCAAGAATTTGATCTAGATATCAAGCCAACAAAGCTGGTTAGAGGTAAAGGCCTTTATCAATTAATTGCTGACAATAAGCTAGAAGATACACAGCGTGAAGAAACTAAGGTTGAAAATGCGCCAACAGTGCTTTTTATTTTTACTACTAATGAATGGTATTTAGATATTGCCTATTTTCTGACTTATGGAGAATGTCCTACTCATTTGTCTTATAAAGAGAGGAGAACTATCAGATTAAAAGCTGCTAATTTCATCCTTTGGGACAATGGCCTATATAAAAGAAGCATAGATGGAGTTTTCCTTCGCTGTGTAGATAAAGAACATCAGACCTAGCTCTTGAAATCTTTCCATAATTTAGCATGTGGAGGACATTTTTTTGCCCCTGTGACTGCTCACAAAATTCCGTGAGCCAGGTATTATTGGCTGACTCTTTTCCAAGATGCACATAAGTGGGTAAGGAAATGTGAACTTTGCCAACAATTTATTGGAAAACCCAAGTTGGTTGCTCTACCTCTCAAGCCAGTAATCATAGAAGAATCTTTCTAGCAGTGGGGACTCAATTTTATTGGGACAATAAATCTATCTTCAAGTGTTGGACATGATTATGTCCTTACAGTGACTGATTATTTCACTAAGTGGGTGGAAGAAATCCCAACAAAGCATGCTACTTCAAAAGTTGTATGCAACTTTCTAAAAGAGAATATCATTTCTAGATTTGGAGTTCCACTCAAGATTGTTACTGATAATGTAGCTTGTTTCACCTCTCAAGAAATCACGCAATTCTATTTTTATTATGGAATTACTCTCTCTCATTCTTTTGATTATTTTTTGTAAGGGAATGGACAAGCTGAGTCCAATAATAAAAATTTGGTAACTATTATCAAGAAACTTGCAGATGATAATCAAAGGATGTGGCACAAAGCATTGGTGGACACTCTGTGGGCTGACAGGATCACACCAAAAAGGGCAATTAGTATGTCTCCTTTTCAACTTCTCTACAGGATTAATGCTGAGATACCAATCACTTTAGAGTTACCAGCATTAAAATTGGTGAAGGCCATTGAAGATTAGACATATGAGAGTTATCTTGACAAAAGAATCATGTGCCTGACTCAGCTAAAAGAATAGAGAACAATGGTAGTGGATAGAATTGTTGTTCATCAAAGTCTGGTAAAGAAAAATTTTGATCAGAAGGCCAGAAATCATGATTTTCAGATTGGAGATAAAGTCCTGTTGTGGGACAAAAGAAGAGAGCCAAAAGGGATGCATGGAAAGTTTGACTCCCTTTGGAGAGGCCCATTCATAATTCATCAGCAATTGGGTGAAAATAGCTTTTTGTTGAAATACCAAGATGGCATGCTCTTTTCTCTACCCCATAATAGGCAGCATCTGAAACACTTCAATTCTTGAAGTATCAGATCATTGCCTTTGTATATATGTATACTTGTACAATTTTAAATTCTATTTTGTTTTATTTGTTTTCATTTTTGATGTCTTTCATTTCTAGAAAGCATGACTCTACAACCCAATGGCATACTTGAAGACACTGGAGATTCTAAATTCTACTCCTAATTCATTTTTCAATCGATAGAAGTTACCTAACTGGAGCCAGCTGTTGTCTCCCAAAAATAACAGTGATTTTTGAGACAACATTTGAATTATTTTGGTTCTACAGACCAAAATTGTATCTTCCATTTTCAAAAATTTGTCTTAGATATTCAAATTTCTCATTTTCAAAGCTTTTCAGAAAATCTACAGACTTTGCAAGTCAAGTTCAATGGATTTTACATGTTGATTTCTATGAACTTTGTATTTTTAGTTTCTACAGGCATTTTCATTTATACAGGTTCAAAGACTTCTACAGGTGGTTTTTAGTTAAAAGAATTGATTTTTAACATTTGTTCATTTTTCAAGATTGTTTCAGTGCCTTGGTTCAAATAGAAATCCCCATTGGCAAACATTAGCAACATGTTCAACATTTGGTTCATCCTCTGGTTCAACATCTTTTGTTTCAAAGGATTGGTTCAAAGCCTAAGTTCAATCAAAAATCTTCATCAACAAGCATTTGAGTACAAAAAGAGGCTTGAACCATTGAACCATTGAACCATTTTGGTTCAAAGGTTCAACGGGTTCAAGGTTCAACAAGTTCATGTTTGGTAAGAGTTAAGCACTTCAAAATGGTTCAAAGTTTATTCACTTTAATTGGTTCATTAGCTTCAAGGACATTTGGCCAAATCATTCAATTGAACCATTGAACCATTTTGGTTCAAAGATTCAACGGGTTCAAGGTTCAATGACAGGTTCAACCAAAACAATAGTTCAATGGTTTAGTTCAACTAAGTAGTTCAATGCTTTATTTCATTTAGATGGTTCATTCTTTCAGTGCATCTTTTGGTTCAACGTCTATAGGTTCAACAATAGGGGCTCAGCACACTTCATTGCACCATTAAACTAGTTCAATAGATTGGTTCGATCAAATGGTTCAACTGTTGGTTTAAAGGCAAGTTCAACATCTTGGTTCAATGCTTAGTTTATTGACTTATTTTATTCATTGAACCATTGGCTTAAACCATTTTGGTTCAAAGCCTTGGTTCAATTGATTGGTTCAACGTTCAAGTTCATTGCATGGTTCATTGGCTATTGGTTCAAAAGGACTTGGTGTGCTTCATTGAACCTTTGAACCAGTTCAACTAATGGTTCATCAGCTAAGTTCAAAGGGACAATTCAATGCTGAAAGGGACTTTTTCAAAGGACAAGTGCCCTTGTGGAGGAAATTGACCAAAACACCCTTTATATTTTCAAAATAAATCCAAAGACTTATACAAAAATACTTGGTGAAATAAAATTCTGTAGACTTTTGTCCGTGGGAATTTTCCCCCAAATTTTTTTGTCCGCAGGAATTTTCCGTGGAACAAATGTCTGCAGAATTACCCATGGAGAGCTTTCAAGTCAAACACCTAGGAATTTTCCCCAGGGATTTGTTTATGGGAATAAATCCCAAGGAAACATTTGCTCCTGATGACTACCAAAACAAAAGCCCAGGGAAATATTTGTTCATAGAATTGATAAAACAAAGGGCTACCAAAGGACCCCGAAGGGCATGTGACCTTGAGGGGGACTCTCTGCGGCCAAAATAAAGGGCTTGAAAAGGATCATTTCTCAAGGCCCAAATGGGTATGCCCAATTCAGAAAAGCACTAAGCATAAAGCCAAAAGTTGAAATAAGACAAAGAGGTGACGCCCACAAAGACATCAAATTCAGCATAGCTGACCAGCCGTTGGAAGCATATTGATGAGCATGTAAACATCAATTTTAAAGACATTAAAATAGCCTTTGATTTATAGACCTGAATGTATTTCCAAAATTTAAGACAAAAACTAGCTGGAAGTGAGGAAAGGTAGAACAATGGATGGATATAGGACCTGATTCAATCAATCTAGAGAATGATGAAGACAAGATCAGACTGACAGTTGGACATTGAAAGTTGTAATCTTTCAATTGCATAGCTTGTTCGTCTACATTGAAAAGATTAAATGGGTAAAATGCCTCAAAGTTCTAGCTTGTCTTCCTAACATTTCCTAATGCATCATGATGTATTAATATTCTCGAGTCCTTCTCGAAGTGGCTATATAAGGGACTTACTTTCATTGTAAAATGATCTTCTTTTTGACAATCTGAATGAAACTCTGCTGAAATTGAGAAGCATCATTGAGACTTTGTGCTCA